>QGOB01000330.1:0-14696 GCA_003313055.1 Termitomyces sp. MG145 | reverse complement strand
GTTGTACCCAGTGGGGGTGTAGGCATAGGTGTACGTAGCCATTGAGTACGGGGTAAGGTAGAGTCTTGATATTATGTCAGGTCCCGCTGATGACGGGGGCTCAGCTACACTGGCAAGTCCTTACTAGGTGAGCTTGGGAGGCTAAGTATGGTCCGGGGCTTCACGGAAGCTCCAGGTACAGCTACAAGTGGTCCGGGGGAAGTCCGGACGCTCTGGGGTACAAGTAGTGCCACGCGCAAAGTAGGAAGTGCTCCGGGTGAGGGAGCACAGGAGCAGGGGAGAACAGGTAAAGAAACGGAGAAGAGTGACAGAAGGAGAAACAAGTCACGGAAACGGAATGAGGCACGGAGATGGGAGACGAGAGGCAAGAGACGAGACGAGAGAGAAAGAGGCAAGAGAATAGATTGAAATTGAGATAGAGACAGAGACAGAGACAGAGACACGGAAATATGGAGAACTACGGTTAATATCAAGACTACTGGACTCGTATGCTATCCTATGGTTTATGTACTACCCTTCCACTAAGTCCCGGGTAGGATTCTAGCCGGGACCGGGACATCTGATTCCTCCGGCTAAGTCCCCAGACTGGCTCCCAGCCCCGGGGTTGTGATCGTGGTCAGGGCGCTGGCGCGGGTTACGGCGGGCTTGTACCATCTCCACTACCTGCTCCTCCAAAGTGGTTACCAAGGCTTCAGGAGTACCAGGCATCATCATTCTAAGGGCAGAAGAAAAATTGTATTTTTAGTCCAAGTGTAAGGCTTTGACAGGTAGGTTGCAAGGCAGCATTGATATGACTCTATGTCTAAAGTCATAAGTCCTGGTTAAGACAAACCATACTATGTGCTGAAAACTGTAGGCATAACAGGCAGACAACTCCTCAGAGACCTGAAAACATGGGAACACTTAAATAATTCACATTGCTGAAGGGCTAATAAAATAATAGAGTATTCTGACAAGCAGGGGGACAAAAAATGGGAAATTAAATATTGATTATCATTGTTGAAATGGTGGACATAGCAGATCTCTGCCAGATACCTCTCATCAAGAAATAATCAAAGAATCTGACATCTTACTCAATGGAATGAAAAGATAAGAAGGTCCAGAATATGAAATTGTCAAAAATAGGCAAAGAAGGGAAGAAGGGAACCATAGGAATAAGGGGGAATAGTCCGGAACAGGGAGAAAGAATTTTAGGAATGATTCTGACTAGGGAAAAGAGCCATAAGGGAAGATGACCAAAAGAGGAAATGTGGTTGCCACAAGAATGAATGGGATAGATAAATGATGATTGAAGGAAGATCAGAAAACATAGGGAACAAAGTAGGAAGACTTAGGAAGAGCTAGGGAAAGCTCTGAGTTCAGGAGAGTATTTGGTATGTCAGAACAGATGAACTATCAGATACTCTAGAAAGCGGAAGGAAAAAGG
This sequence comes from Termitomyces sp. MG145, assembly GCA_003313055.1. NCBI lineage: Eukaryota > Fungi > Basidiomycota > Agaricomycetes > Agaricales > Lyophyllaceae > Termitomyces > Termitomyces sp. MG145. The sequence goes on along the minus strand of QGOB01000330.1, from coordinate 13,270 downwards.
CTGGCTCAGGAAAAAGTCAGGACATCGGACTACATGGAAATATGAATGTTTAGGAAGGAGAGCATCTGATGAATTGGTTCCTAGCATGTTTTAAACAGCTGGAACAAGTACATTCATATCCTCCCAAGAACATGAATGTTTTTCTAGAAGTGGAAGAACTCTGGAATGAGGTGACTCTAGGACTTGTCAGGCAAGCCCCAGAAGCATCAGAAGTCATGGAATATGAAAGGATAGGTTGAAGGAACAAAATATCAGGTCCTGGGCAGGTGCAGACAGCAAGAAGGACCAATGTTATGTTCCCTCATCAGAACATGAATGTTTCATGGAAATAACAGAATTCTGGAAATACTTCAAGAGTCCTGTCATGTTCTATGCAGGAAGGGGATAGAAATTGACCTATTGGTGACAGAACATGGTGGAGGGATGGAAAAATAGGCAATGTTTCAAGAGAATTCAATGGGAAAAGGAATACAATACTATACTTATAGAATTCTCAAGTCACATGGAAAGATTGTCTGTGCACCCAAGAGAACAGTATAAATAGAGTAGAAATAGGTTAGAATCAACAGGCAATCAGTGGATAAAGGCTCGGTGGTTCCCAGGGAGTGAATTTCTTAGGCTGGATTTCATTAAAAAACCTCTACTTTAGTTTTCAGACTTATAGTCAGGAAACTACTACATAAATTTAAATACAAAAACTTGTCTCATTGAAACGGTTTAGTGTGATTTACTACCAAGCCCCAGAACTACAGTATTTTGCTTTAGCCAAGTACTACAGCATGTCAAGAGCACTAAGAATTAAATAGATAGCTAGAATATACATACCTAGGAATTGAATGGACTAAACTAAAAAGGAGTGTTGAAGTACTGCCATGGAGATGGAGTCACATGTATTGTAACACTTGCACACCATTCTCAGTCACATAAATTGTTGCACAAAAGGCTTTTCATATATCTTGCATAATTGATGGTTGTAGAAAAGAATTGCATAATACTAGCACTACATCTACAAAGGACAACTGCTGCTGGCTTCTGTTGACATGTATAACATATTGCAAGTACCATTTCTGGGCAGCCAACTTTAGGAAGTCCATTAACAATAGGATTTCCTTGCAGTCATGCTCTTTTCCACCATACTGCATTACTATAAGGTAGATGCACACACTAACCTTGGACATTCTTCAGTAAGACATTATAGTCTTATTAGGATCACTGCATTTGGGCTTCATCCTTTCTGGAAGCACTAATCTGACAGATAGAAGAGTGTTCAATTGTTGCTTTTGAAAAATTATGCATTGTCTGGCAATGAAACTCATGTGTTTCCTCCACACCAGGTATAATGGACCAAGGTCCATTATGAGAGGCCAGTAAAATTTGTCAAGGATTTTGCTGAGAACTACCAAGTGATGCCCACTATACTATGAGTCATCATCAAAATCACTCAGAGGATTACCTTCTGGCAAGCTTGGTGGTCTTCTGTAGACTCAGTATCAAGCACATAAATGTCTCCTCATGAAACCTTTACTGGTGAGTGGCTGTAGATTCTTGTGCAGCAAATTCTATGGAAGACTCACTAACATCCTGTGGGGCATTCAGCAGTTGAACAGCCTGCACAATTAGTGATAAGAGAGGCAAATTCTCTCCCACCTATGCCAGTAATGAGAGGGTCAATGATATTGCAACCCTCACTTCTGTTTTCACTCAAAGTATTCAGTGACCTTGAGTTCCAAGAAATCCATATAGAAGTTGTTTACCTCTAAACACAATGTAGAGAAGTGCTTCTCAGACAAATGCTACACTTCCCTATGATGAAAAGTATAGTCTGTAAGAGGTCAATGAGTCAACATCTTCAGCATGCCTACCCTAGAAACATCAAAAAGAAGCAATTTTCCTCTTGAGAACTACATTGTAAGTCCTTATCCTGGTCCATGTCTGAGACAATGACACATTCCTCAGTATTGTCTATTATGTCTTGAATATAAAACATATTGCCATATTCTAGACTGCTCTACATGGAAACAAAGTGGGTCACAGTCCTACATCTCTGCACTCCATCTCTATACTGGCTGCAGGTGTAGCTAGGCCTGGCATTGCAGATCCTTTGGACTCTTCTCCTGCTTCACTGGCATGGACTGGACTCCTATTCTGGGAGAATGTTGTTATGTCCTTCCAGGGATCTGGATTACTGCAGGAGTACTAGTAGCTGACACCCATGGGACACAAACAGTACTCCCAGCATAGTTGCTTGGGTTTAAGCCATTACTAGACAGGTTAAGCAGAGTAGTTGGACAAAGACCTACTAGCATCAAAAAGGTCTCATTTCCTTATGGTCACTAAGACACAGCCATCTCTGCAGATTGCACACCAGCTTCTACAGCTGTTGCCTGAACCAGGTGCTTGGCAGTTGAGCCAAGTGCTAGATCATCATGAGTGACTTTGGAATGATAGAGTGAAAGTCTATCAGACTTGACAGCAAGCTTTGATCCAAAGCTCAAATAAGCTCAAGAATATGTGTTGTGCTGAGGCACAATAAGTCAATATTGAGTGACTTAGAAAAATATCACTAGTGGGCTATGAGTCTTGCAGCTTAAAATTCACACAATGTAAGTCAAACAATTATTGAATTCTATTATGCAAGAGTGAATGAGTTGCCTTATAAATGAATCCAAATATCTATACAAAGGCTGCTTTCTGGAATAATGTGGCATGTGACAATTAGTAGAATTTATTGTAGTATATTATGAACTAATATATGTGTGTATTTTGTGGCACATACTGTAAGTAAAGTATAGTAATGGTGCCAGTCTATTCCAGTCATACTAGCTTTTTTCTTATTATATTATCTATGCTTATCTACTTTCAAAGACCAAACTTTTCTGCAACACAACATCATCATCACCACCATCATCACTATGTTGGGAAATATTCCACTAAGCCATGTCATAAAGTAAACCTGATCAACCCAAACTCTGTGGGCTTAGGAGTGAAGATGTATGGATCTGCAGCAGAAGCCTGATAAACACTCACCAGAAACTACAGCATGTTTTCAGAAATAGCTGCTAGAAAATCGCAACAGAAAAGAAGGAAATGACTAATGATACTGATGCGAAGTGCGGCAGTTTTGTTTATTTGTATTTATTTACAAATTTAAAACTCCGACTTGCAGTAAGTTGTGTTACAATGTTACAATTGTGTTATCTACCTCCGCTAAACTATTAGCTAAGGAGACGTCTATAATGACCTGCCTCGGTAGACCTAGTAAAGGTAATAGACTAAGAATATATAAAATGGGCACGTGGGGTAGCATCAAAACCCCGTGGGGAAAGCTTGCCACCACTGCGAGAGAAATACAGAAGGCTGCGCAATACTACAAGCACTAGGAAATTAGGAAACGTCGGCACGTCGAGCAGCCAGACGTTGAGCTTGACCCCATATTCTACCAGCTAACCTAATAGCCGACGTGTGCCATAAGGATGCGAAAAAACGGGCTTGACATCTTGTCTCAAGCGTGGCCTCTGGCTTTCCCTTGTCAGACTCTGTGAGGAGGCCGAGTACGTTCGGGATCCTGCCTAAGTAAAACATAGTGTTGTGTAATGGCCAAACTGCACTATCATCAAGATAAAGACACTTAGCTGCTTGTTTGATCCGGATCGCTGCCTCGCGAGACATCGCGCCCTTCTCCAACAGCTCATCGCACCTGCTGTCGGTAGCACACACTACTTCCTTTGACGACTCCATCCTCATATCAGCGAATCGAGGGCAGTTAACGAATACGTGATATTCATCCTCTATTGCCTGATGGCATCCGAATCGACAGTAAGCGTTGGGAAGTTTAGTCCGAGATTGAAGACGCAATGCAGTTGGGAGTTGACCAGCCCTGGCATATAACTGTGTTACGGCAGAATAGCAGGATATCGCTCGTAAATACAGAAATTCTGGAGGTGCGCCTAAGTTGTAAATGAGTCTTCTGAGTCGTAAGCCATGACTAAGTTCGAGTTCGGATGCAGTGCGTTGTGCATATCTGCGTTCAATGTAATTCCTAGCGTTAGATTCAATCCAGCCATCAGTAGCGTTATACAAGGTATATTCGTCCATGAAGAACGTTGGGATAGGAGCGTATGGTGTATCGGGGTTGAATTGAGCATCGACAGCATGACGATCCGCTAAGGAATTGAGGATGGACGGGACTGAATCTACATCCGCATGGCCTTTTGTATACTTGATTAGAGCAGGTTTGAGGGTCAGAATGTTTAAGAGCCATCGATAGTAGGAGCGAGCGTTCATGTGGCGGAGTTTGATTTCCAAGTCCGTGGTGGTACGACTGTCATCGATTAATCTTACTGAATTCAGATGGTCCGTATGAATGACCACGCCAGAGGATCCGTCATGAGTGACAATGAGACCTGTAATCAAGCCCATGAGTTCGCCATGAAGTATCGAAATGTTGCGACCACTTAGTTTCAAGCAGACCGTATGGCGACCCGTGACAGCTGCGGTGACTGATTTATGATCCAGTATACCTGCGTCTGACGGTATCATTGAGCCGTCAGTTCCCCACTCGTCCGTTTGAGAAGTCACTCCAGAGGGGCGAAGAGTGCTGTTGTAACACAAGGCCATTAACTGATTTTCGGCCATCAGGCGTCTGTGCGGTCTCGAGATCAATAGTTCCGGTTGACCGCAGTATAGCATGCCAATGTGTAACCTCGCACATGCGTCCGTAACCATCGTCCAGTTTCTCTTCTGCGCTTCGGACCACCTCCCCTCCGGTAGCGAACGCACTTTGAACGATGTGAGCTTGTCAGAGTTAGCAGTCCATTCACCAAGATCTTTGAGCTGAGTGAAGCCCATGGAACGCAAGGATCTAGTTACGTGGCCGTTCAGTGGAATATCCAGTTGATTGACAGATTTAATAGCCATCATGACATGCGAAATTGAGCATCTGCCTTCAACAAGATGACTGAAATCTGTCTGTCGTAAAGACAGATGTAGGTCCGAGAGGTGCTCCTGAGCAATCAGCCACCCGGCAGGAATTGAACCAAGAAAGCGCGAGAACTTTCGATCAAGCCCACGACCATCAAGTGGGTGGACGCAACCATTGATGTGACAAGTCCAGTCAGCTAGCGTGACAATGGCCATGAGTCGATAAGCCGGGATATGATGATTGAGATCTTGAATAAGACCGTCTATTGCAATACCCGCATTGATCCTTGATACGGATGGGAAGTCAAAACCGCCCAGCTCAAGAGGGAGGGTCAGTAACTTCGAAGACAGACAAAATGGAAAACCCAAGATCTCGTGAACCCTTTGCGTCAGCCTTTGATCCAGCCTCCGTGCGTCAACGTGAAGGATAGGTTGTAATGACAGCAGGGCTCTGCATCGTGATATTAAGTTCTGTGTTATAATCTTGCGAATGAGAGTGAACGGTGTCCTCATAGTGAAACTGGGGAAGATGAAATTGTCTATGAGACTCAACAATTCTGGGAAGCGGGACTTCGGGTCATCAACCTGTGTTTGCAGGAAGCTAAATTCGTCCTTTGATACTGGTACTTGATGTTCAGTGATGATCCAAGGGTCGATTCCCGGCTTGTTCGTGATTGACGGGAAGGATAAGGTGGGTGGCAGTGAATCGGACGTGTTCAGGACATACGCAGTGGTTTTCTCCCATGAGGTCAACCACCCATATGCAAATTGGAAACGTTCCATTTCCAGCGTGAACCTCCTTAAAGCCGCGTGAGATGAGGCTATCAGGAAACTGTCGTCAGTTGCCTCGGTCATGGACAGGTTAAGAGAGTATGCGTCATTAGGAAGGTGTGGGTCGCCCATTGATTTGGATGTGCTTTGAACAACAATGGCGTCAGGATCATGAGCGGAGATATCATCCAGGTATCTATGTCCGAGACTGGTTGTGATAGTTGCTTTGAATGGAGAGATCGGACCACCTTGCTTAGTGACACCGTCGACTACAATTGGTGAAGCTATTCCCCACGCGGTCCTTGGAAAGCATTTGACCTCAGATTGCGATGCACGATCAAGGTCGCAGATTGAGGAAGGTAGTCCGTAAGCCTGACAGGCATCGTAGAAACCGTGAGGTGATAGATAGTCAAATCCCTTCATTTGGTCTCGTTTAAGCAAATGAACGGTCTTCTTGTGCCGTCGACTCCATGTCTTGAGACCACAGAGAAAGCTCATCAAGTCCCGAGTCTGTACTCCTGGCTGTGTGGCGACTTGCATTTCGGGAATGATGCCCATTTTTGCAGCGTATGGAGAGAGCCTGTAATTCAGCCATGTCATTGGGGAATTGGTAAGGAAATTGGAGATGATTAATCCTCTCCAATCGGAGAGGTCCGTACGAATTCCTCTTTTGTGAAAGTAAGTGAGGTGTGCATCCTTAACGCTTCCAGGAAATCGGGCATGTAAGACTGAGTAGTTGTGTAGGTCTATGACCAATTGTAGGGCTCTGTCAGATAAGTTCTTTACACACCATTTTTCCCATCCATCTGGGCCCGGTGAGGGGCGTGGGTTGCCTCTCCTGAGCATTGCGCAGAAATCAGCCAGAGTCGCTAATACAGGCCAGACAAATGGATTTTTCTCAACTCTCTCTCGCACTTGCAAAACTGAGGGTGTTGTCAGCCATGGTTTGGGCTTGTCCGGAGGTGGAGAGCGTTTGTAGAGATTCACAAAGTAGTCACGTGTCAGTTCAGCTACCTCTCTGGGATCTGTAACCAGTATGTTGGGGTCTTGAGAAGAAACAAGTGCAGTGGGTAGTGAAACAAAGGCCGATGAACCACCTAAAAGTTTCTTGGAAGACCCGCCAGACAATACTTTAGAGATTCTCCCATGATCACGGTGTTTTGCGCGATTCCATATTTCAGTCTTCTTGGCTGTGTATAGCTTGCTGTATAGTCCCTTTCGAACGCTAATCAGGTGTTTCATGAAATCACGGTCAGATCGATGGACTTGAGATTCAAATTCGAATCGTAGGGATTCATAGGCACGTATCGACCCATATGAAGCGTTCCAGTTGAGACCTTTCAAAATGGCGATCGCTCCGCCTACGTGACGAATTTTGGAAACAATTTCACGGATGGTGGGAGAAGTGATTGCCTTGTTTGAGTGACAAAATGGCTTGTTTTGTCCAAAGGTATTCAATGCCGCCTGCCCGATGATGTCAGTGAGTTTACAATAGCGAGACACGTACGATTCATCATCAGTAATCTCGATACCAAAACCATCCTTGTCTTCATCAATGAGTCGATCTACCAGATCAGCAAATTGAGTAAACTTGTGCTTATCAACATTTGAAGGATATTTGACCCTTGGCAGAGGTGCCGGGGTGAACATGCTAGTCGAGTGAGGAAAACAAATACGGTCCAATTGAGTATGTGTCAGAGACCATACCATCGTTGCAACAATTGCCCTATGATCTGTGCCAGGGATCCATGTTTGATCTGTATGAATCTCGTGGTCAGTCAGTGACTGAGACGAACATATGACGCAATCAATAATATTGCCGCCCTCATTTGAGTTCCAAGAGCGACTTGTCCAGTTTATAAATCTGTTTCGGTCTGGAGTGACCTGCCACAAATCTACACCATGGGTCGAGTCCAAAAAGTTTAACAAGGACCGTCTAGCTTGGGCATTGTCCGAAGCTCTTTCGATTGGGGATACCGTGGCGTTGAGATCTCCAAAAAACGACCACGAGGTTCTTGTATGACGAACTACATCAGTAAGATGGGGCCAGAAATCTCTTGACAGATCATCAAGCCCTGGATCGCATGGTGCGTATACTGCAAAGATGCGATGTATAAACGATGTTGAGTTAGGGCAGGGAATGACTACATCAGCTGCCACTACCCGACCCCGAAAAGTAGGATGAGTGAGTGTGATACGAGAGATAATCTGAATATCCCTGCGAATGCCTAGAACCATACCCCATTTGCCACGATGTGCGGAACAAGGTACACCATTTTCCTCCATGATCTCGTAATTGGAGATGGGAAGATTTGCCCCTGCATTAGATCTCGACTTTGTTTCAGAGATAGCGAAAAAATGGGGAGCTAATTTCCCTATCAATGGGCCTATCAAGGCGAGCTTGACTGGGCTTACTAGACCATTTGCATTCAGCGCAAGCACTGATACTTGGGCTTGTGGATCAGTCGGCAGGGCTACAGCATAAGGTAGCAGAATAGATAGCAGGAACAGATAGAATGTGACACGGAAAAGAAACAAAAACAAAGGAAACAAGTGGGAATTTGACAGATAAGAATTATGCGTGCTATGTGTATAGTCCTTGAGACTATTTGACAGTAGATGGATTGGAGTTGAATCTGTGTAGTTAGATGGTCCGTTTATTGTGGTTGAACACAAAATAGACTTGGCGTCCTTAAGACAGTACACGCGTTTAGAGGTAAGTATAGGTAGACTAACACAAAGTGAAGATGAAAACATGTGTTTGTAATGACAGAACGTGAAGTAGGGTGCCCGTGTTAATATTGAACCCAGACTGCATTGACCTCCCCTCGGCATAGCCTGACTGAAGCCAAATTTGACCCTTGAGGTCGAGACTCCAAATGGTTGCAGGCTTGCTTCATTGGATGGGAGTCTGGAAGAATGGGCACCTGAATTAACAGGAAAATGCGTAGCGTTCAACATGAGATTGGAACATACCGAGTCCTCACTAGAAAGCGAGACAGGAGATTCGGGAACAGTCTCAATGGTTGGCAGGTCCTCCATTGTCTTTCTCTTCTTCCTGAGCCTAGCACTGATGGGGGGTTCTTAGATGTGAGCGTAGGAGGCTGTCCGATGGTAGGTGTTACACTTGATTGTGAAACTGGTAGGGAACTAATGGGGGGCCCATTTCCGATTACACTGGCAAATTGTTCAGATGCAGTAGCCAGTTCACTTCTTTTCAAATCCAGCTCCGCAGTCAGCGCGTCGAGCGCAAACTGAATTTCGTCCCTTCTTTGTTGACTGGCTGGGAATAACAGGGATACTCGAAGGCTGCCTATTTGAGACTCCAATTCCACAACACAAGATCGAATCTTTTCCTCGCATCCTTGAACCAGAAGCGCTTGCTGCGTGATGCAGAGTCTCTGGTCGAGTGATAAGACCTGGTCCATCAGTTTTGTTTGCGCAGACGCCATATCATCCTGCTTGAGTTGGACAGATCGAACCTCGTTTCTCAATTCTCGAATCTCGGCAGCCATTGACTTCATAGTACTTGTGATTTGGTCTGCACCCCTAGTAACCTGATTGCCCAAAGTCCTGCGGGTAGGGTTCTCATTGTAATCCCAAAGCTGATGCGGGGCAGTGATGGAGTCGGGGAAGATTTTCTTGAATGAATCCTCTGCACGCAAAACCTTGAGGGTGTCTGCCCATGTGGACATGGAGAAGATAAACAGGTCAGAGTTTAGATCCGTGGACCGACTACCAATCCATGAACCTGGAGCAATCTTCCTGGCCCATCTTTCTATCTGAACTTCCATCTGTTCCCAATCGCGCATCCCCGAAACCACAAGCTCAAACGGACGCTCAAGAGGGATTTCCTTCAAAGGTTCAACACGTGCGAGGTGCTTGGAGACTTTAAGAGGCACTGCAAATGTTCCTAGTGCCATGAATCTATCGGCGTCTGATGGCAAGAGGAATGTAACCTGTGGGCCGCCAAATGAAGCAAAAATAGATGCAACTTTGAAACCCTGTTTCTCAATGTGATCCTTGATTAGCGGCAGGTCTGCCTGCGGAATGTCACTGCGATCCCTAACGCCTGGATACAGGTCAAGGAGGCGGCACGAAAGTCGTTTGTCACTGCGTCCCTTCCTACTGGCACTCCATCTAACCTCCCACTCAGGTCTGGCCTCATTGATAGCTCGCATGATGACCTCCAATAAATCTACCCTGGGTTCCGAGCAGCTGCTGTCCTTGATCCTGACCTCTACGTAACAAGCCAAGGACAGGTTTGAAGGTTGGTCACTGAATGGGGAGACATGGGGCTGAAGTTTCCTGAAGTATTCATAACGAGGGTCCTGGCTGAGAGTCCGAAGCAAGTCCTTTACCATAGAGGTTGGCGTCTCTGATGAGTTACTAGGTACGCATCCCCGCACAATGAGTTGGCAGCCCTTAGGGATCTGGGCAGGTGAGAAAGCCATCTCATCATCCGAACCAAAGTCGCCTTCAGGGGTAGGAGGACGGACACCAGTTCTGGGGGTCCTAGGAGTAAAGTGGGGAATTTTTAGTTCAACGGCAGTGGTAGGGGTGGTAGGTGATGATAGGTCTACAAGATTGGTTTCTATGGGAGTTGGGGAGGTGTCTAACAATTGTAATAATGGTGCGGATAGGTGTTGAGTAGAGGGCAACATCAAGATAGAGTTAGAGTCTGAGTTTAGGAATAAGAGTTTAAGGTTGAATTTGTGGTAAGCGACGAAAATTAAAGATGAGAAATTGACAGAGCGGAATTGGAACAAACAGGAACTATAACAGAATAATGGAGAAGAAGGTAAAATAGCAGTATGGAAGGATGGAAGCTTAGTGGTATCAGGAAGGTATGGGAGGGTTTTTAGCAATTTCCAAGGCTGGGTGGGGTGGGGTGGTGGTTGTTGTTGTTGTTGTTGTTGTTGTTGTTGTTGGGCGTCTTGACAACTCAATAACACTTTTTAAAATATAATGTAATTTTTATTGATTTATTCCGTTGGCAAAACTAAGTTCAGCCTCGTCCAAAAAAGGTTCAAATTTTAAAAATTAATAATTGAAAACCAATTTATTTTGAGGTTCTCGCGTTTAGCCTAAGACGTCCACTCCCTGGGGACTCCGAGCTGCGCACAATTGCCTGTGTTCTCCTCCCTTTTTCCCCTCCTTTATACTTTTCCCTCGGCGCATGGACCACACTGGCCAGCGTGGTTTTCCGACGGGTTTTCGGGGCTGCCGGTCGGTTTCCCTCTTTCCCGACGATTTTCGTCCCTTGGCTTGGCGCGTGTTCCCTGTTCCCTTTCCTCATCCTTCGACATCCCCCTTTGCTTCTTTCAGGCTCGCTTCGTTACGATTCCAGGGCCGCGGTGGGTTGGTTACAGGGGAGTTGCGAGGGAGGCGCACAATGTTTTCGGATTAGAGGGATGGAGCGGCGGTGGCAGTGCTGATATCGGGACTGATGCCGATATCTTGGCCCTCTGCCGGTCACTGCCACATCATCGGTAGCTGCCATTTCGACTCTCAATCGTTGCTGGCTTTGCCTCATGTTTACCGCTTAGCTGACTGGGACTTTGTTATATATTTTGGGTTCTGGTCTTTTTTTTTTGGTGAGCCTCCCAGAGTCTACAGTTTTCGACTCGTGCTTACAGGTTTCAGCATCTTGGGTTTATATTGGGTTCTTTATGGCTTTTTAGGGTCTGCCTCAAGTGAGGCAGACGTATCAATACTACATGAGATCAGGGTTGATGTGGTACATGAATGGATACAGTGGCTCAAAGAAGTGTCCCAATGTTTCATAGCTTTTAAAAGATGACAATTGGCATGAAAGATTGGAAGTACCAAAAATTTTGATTAAATTATGTAAGATACTGTGGCATAGTAGCTACAAATCACAACTAGGGTCATGTAATTTGAATCAAAATTGAAGGAGTAATGACCATTTTCAAATATTCCCTAATTGGGACACTTTTTTATCTGACCTGACACTGATCTGAAAAAAATCAGAGAACTTACCATTGAGTCGTCGACCCAAAAGTGGAAATCTACTTTCTGCGGCAATATCTCGTGCTTCTTCAGCTGTTAAAGCCTACGACCATTCACACAAAGTCGGGATATATCGTGAAGAGAAATGGTTTGCATGTACCATGGGAACCAAGACACCTCTCGCCCCCGCATAAAGGGCATACTTGATATGCCAGCTGGTGCCTCCCGACATGCCCGTGGCAGGAAATCGAATAACAGCGCTAGGTCCTCCATTTGGTACAGCACCATTGATTGCGGTAACTGTTTCTGCTGCACCCGGGAACCAAAGGAATAATACCGTGTTCACAGTCAACAACGATCCATGATAGGTTCGGGGAGGCCTGAGCTACAGTACGGGCATTTAAAATACCTCCGGCAGCGAGCCAAACTCCAAATGTAGGTTTGTTCTCTATGGAAGCAGATAGTAGAGTTTTGGATGCCATTGTTGGCAGAATAAGAGGGAAGAATACCCTGTGAAAATTTATTCCGCCGGTCTGTTCATCCTGTGGAAGTTCTGTTGTAATCAGCATTTGTCGTGTGAACGCTATGAACCATTACTAGAGGAGTAACAGTGTACATTGCCATGACCCCAAAATGTCCACTACCTAGGAATATCAGCCGCGCAACTAAAACTCCGCCTTGCTTCTCGAAAATCACTTCCTTATCTATCCTCGCTGCCTGTGTAGGGAACAGGTCGTACTCTTCGTGTTAAACACCGTCTCCGGAATCCGCCATCCCTCGTCTTCTGTTAGACTATGCTAGATGAAGGGAGACTGTTATCGCATAAGATGTGATTAACATTATATTTTGTGGTTTATCTAGTTATGATCGTACATGTACATTACAAGCTATACGGGAACCATGCAGAACGATCACCAAGTCCTGGATCTTCATCTTCACGAGACATTGTAGCCCGGATCACTGCTTTCTTCCTGTTCTGTGAGGACAGGTACAAAATATTCATCGCCGAAAATACAATCATGAGGATAGAGAAAATAAGCAATGTTAGTGTGGCTTTCGTGTAGAGAGGGGCCGGAGAAAGGGTCCCAAGGAGCCATGTTGCCAGAATTCCGCCAGAATTCGTCATGATGAATCCAATTGCGATGGCAGTGGCTCGGCGAGTATAGGGTGCAGTATTGTTTGCGTTCCATGTCGAGAGCGCGGGGGCGCCGTTATACGCGCCGGTGATGCTCATGAATAAACTGCCGTACTTGACATGAGGAGACCCGGATGCTAGGCGCGGAACTGTTAATGAGGAGTGTGTGAGGTAAGGTGTTATTTGGACGTACCGTAGAACATGGCGAAGCCTACTGTGGCGAGAACGCCAGAGAATATGGTGACAATACCTCGGGCACCGTAGCGGTCAGAAAGGTAGGATACGATAATTGAGACTGTTGTGAATATTAGTCGATAAGTACCGTGGACAAGCAGACAGTTTCACTCACCAACAAAAGCTGCAGCAAACGGTGGCACACTGAATAGTTGAGCGTCAACGTTCGTATAACCGAGACCAGATAGGATGGAGGGTGTGAAGCTGTGAGAAACGATGAGTGTAGTTCAAGCCTGT
>QGOB01000329.1:0-73223 GCA_003313055.1 Termitomyces sp. MG145 | reverse complement strand
TGGGGGCTCAGCTACACTGGCGAGTCCTTACTAGGCAAGCTCGGGAGGCTAAGTACGGGTCCGGGGCTTCGCAGAAGCTCTGGGTACAGCTACGAGTGGTCTGGGGGAAGTCTGGACACTCCGGGGTATGAGTAGTGCCGTGCGCGAAGTAGAAAGTGCTCTGGGTAAGGGAGCACGGGAGCAGGGGAGATAGGTAAAGAAACGGGAAGAGAAATGGAAGGGAGAAATGAGTCACGGAATGGAACGAGGCACGGAGACGAGAGACGAGAGACAAGAGACGAGAGACGAGGCGAGAGAGAGAGAGAGGCAAGAGAATAGATTGAAATTGAGATAGAGACAGAGACAGAGACACGGAAATACGGAGAACTACGGTTAATATCAAGACTACCCCACTCGTATGCTATCCTATGGTTTATGTACTACCCTTCTGCTAAGTCCTGGGTAGGATTCTAGCCAGGACCGGGACATCTGATTCCTCCGGCTAGGTCCCCGGACTGGCTTCCAGCCCCGGGGTCGTGATAGTGGTCGGGGCATGCTGGCGCGGGTTACGGTGGGCTTGTGTCAGGTGGGTTGGTGGTCATGCTGCGCGATGGTGGCGCCCCTTGGCGCCACAGAAGCAGGTGGCATTGTGACGTGCCGACGGTTCACAGGAGGAATGTTGCGGAACATTATGTGATGGCCGGGATGCCGGGGGTCCGGGTGTGTCCGGTGACAGGGAAGCCTTGGGGTGACATGTTGGCCGAGATGCCGGGGTTCAGTGATGGCCAGGGATCTGTTTGGAGATGGCTGCGGGTGTTGCTGGTGCAGCATTGGGGGGTTGTTGGCGGTTCCGGAGCTGCGCGAGGGGTGCGGGGGAGGTGTGTGTCGGGGCTGAGGCAGCATGTGGGGGTCTGGAGATGGCAGGGTTGTGACAGCCAACACCAGCTCTATCTCAAACCTGAGAAGTGCGAGTTTGAGCAGACCCAAGTGGAATACCTTGGACTCATCATCTCGCATGGAACAGCAGAGATGGACCCAGTGAAGGTAGCTGGAGTAGCAGACTGGCCAGCACCTCGGAACAAGAAGGAGGTCTAATCTTTCCTAGGGTTCACCAACTTCTACTGGCAGTTCATCCAGGACTTCTCTCATCATGCCTGCCCTCTCTTTGACCTGACTTCAAAGGACCAGCCTTGGCAGTGGACAGACGCTCAGCAAACAGCCTTCGAGACTCTGAAACATGCAGTGACAACCAGTTCTCATCTCCTTGGATGACAGCCTGCCATTCCATGTAGAGGCAGACAGCTCAGACTTTGCCACTGGAGCTGTCCTCTCCCAGCAGTCTAAGGAGGATGGGAAATGGCACCCCATTGCGTTCTATTCCAAGAGTCTCAACGCTGTACAGCGTAACTACGAGATCCATGACAAAGAGATGCTGGCAATCATCCATTCCTTTGAAGGGTGGTATCATTTCTTAGAAGGGGCTCAGCATCAGTTTGATGTCTGGACAGATCACAAGAACCTAGAGTACTTCTGCACTGCAAAAAAGCTCAACCGACGACAGGCCCACTGGTCCCTCTATCTGGCAAACTTTGACTTGACACTTCATCACAGGCCAGGTCAGAGTATGGGTAAGCCAGATGCATTGTCACATTGGGCAGACTACAAGACTGGAGCAGGAGACAACGACAATATTGTCCTGCTTGGGCCGGAGCTGTTTGCAATTTGGGCACTTGAAGGTCTGACAATCTAGGGTGAAGAGGTATCCATTCTGGCAGATATATGGAAGGGCAACCGAGAAGGACTCCATGAGGATGTGGTGGCTAAAGCAGCAGCAATGCTTAAGGCAGGCCAACAGACAGGGACCTGTTCCATTCACAGTCAGGAGTGGTGATTGGACCAAGGGATTCTAACATTCCGGGGACGCATCTATATGCCAAATGACCCAGAATTGAGGCGGCAGATTGTACAGCAGCACCATGATTCCAAGGTGGCAGGGCACCCAGGACGCTGGAAGACTCTGGAACTGGTGTTGCGCAACTACTGGTAGCCCCAGATGTCACGCTATATTAGTGCCTACACCAGCACTTGTGACATGTGCCTTAGAACCAAGCCCTCCCATCAGGCACCAATGAGTGAGCTGCACCCTCTTCCTGTTCCTGAAGAAAGGTGGAGCGTGGTCTCAGTGGACTTCATCTCAGAACTGCCAGATGTGCATGGCTATGATGCCGTCATGGTGGTTGTGGACAGCATAGGAAAGAGAGCGCACTTCATCCCCACCACTACCACCTGCTCTGCACTGGGTGCTGCCAACCTGTACTGCAAAGATGTCTGGAAGTTGCATGGCCTCTCCAATGCCTTTGTGTCAGATTGAGGTCCCCAGTTCATTGCAGAATTCACCAGGGAACTGTACCGCCTGTTAGGGATCAAGCTTCAGGCCTCCACTGCATATCACCCCCAGTCAGATGGCCAGACAGAGCGCGTCAACCAGGAGCTAGAATAGTACCTCCGGATCTTCTGCAGTGAATGGCAAGACAACTGGGATGAGCCGCTTCCGGATGCAGAGTTCCAATACAACAACCATGTGCACTCTGCAACACAGACCACACCCTTCCTGCTCGACACTGGAGGTAATCCATGCATGGGCTTTGAACCATGCCAGTGCCCCTCTCAGAACAAGTCTGTAAATGAATTTGTGAACTGCATGAAACGGGCTCAAGAGGAGGCAAGGGCAGCTCTAGCCAAGGCCAAAGATGACATGGCCCGTTACTATAACCAGCGGCAGACTCCTGCACCAGAATATATGCCTGGAGACAAGGTCTACTTGGATGCCGAAGACATTCAGACCATGCGCCCGTCCAAGAAGCTCTCTCACAAGTTCCTGGGCCCTTATGCAGTGGAGTGTGCAGTGGGATGTTTAGCGTACCGTCTGTGCCTACCCCGGGCAATGTGTGGTATTCATCCAGTATTCCATGTTGTCAAACTCTGGCCTGCAGTTGCGGATCCAATCCCAGGTCGGCAAGCAGACCCCCCACCACCGCCAATAATTGTGGACAATGAAGAGCACTATGAAGTCGAGGCCATCCTAGACAGCCGCATTTTCTGCCACAAGCTCCAGTATCGGGTGAAGTGGAAAGGTTTTGGCTATGAGGACTCTTCCTGGGAACCTGCCGAGGGTGTCAGGGGCCCCCCTCCAAGTGAAGGAATTCTATGACAGGCACCCAGATGCCCCCAAACTGGTTCGGGGCCTCTACACTCTGTCACCAACACTGTTCCAGTCAGCATGGCATGCATCGAGGTGCTGCAAGCTAGAGGGGGGGTGATGTAAGGGGACATCCCTTCCTGAGCCCATTCCCTCTTTTCTCCTTTCTTCTGTTTCCTTTCCTTTTCCCCTTCCTTTTCTCTTCTTCTCCCCTTTAGATATTCTCTGTACATATTGTGTCTGCATTTCTGATCACCTGACATTGTTCTCAAGGTCATCTGATCCCTTCCTGGTCATCTGACCCTTTTCTGACCACCTGACTTGCCAGAGTCACCTGATGGACATTACCAATCCATTCTCTGGCAATGTCCGAGTTTTTCATCTTTTATTCCCACACTCCTTTTTCAGTGGCTTATGTGTACTATACAGTTGATTCCCACGCTTCTGGGGCCCCAGTAGCGTCCACATCCTGGCATAGGGACTCCTCAGACTTATTTTCTTTGGATATCCCTCTGCCAGGTGAGTAGCTAGCCCTGTACACTGTAGCCACTTGCTAATACATCTTTGGATATCCCTCTGCCAGTTGTGTGAGTTCCACAGCTCTCAGAGGTCGCCCTTACAGAAGTAGAGAGATAGAGGAGAGATACAGAACAGGAATACGAGTCACAGAACAGAAATACGAGTCACAGAACAGAAATACAAGGCACAGAGATGAGAGACAAGACAAGAGAGAGAGAGAGAGAGAGAGACAGAGGCATGAAACTAGATTGAGACAGAGACAGAGACAGAGACTACTGGAAACTATGGAGAACTATGGTGAATATCAAGACTACCCAACTCGTATGCTATTATATGGTTTATATATTACCCTTCTGCTAAGTGCCAGGGCAGGGTTCTGGCCCAGGATCGTGGCATCTGATTTTCCTCTGGCTAAGTCCCAGGACAGGCTTCCAGCCCTGGGGTCGTGGAGGTTGTTGGGGCGTTGATATGATCTGGTCAGCGCTGGCTGCCCAACACTGACAAGTCAAACCAAACATGTGACCTCAGCACGTGACTGCTACTGACCAGCCACTAATGACACCGACTGGTATTGACCATTCCCTTAACGACCAAGCCAACCTTTGACAATCCAGCCCACTCTATGGCCCCCGACTGGCAGCCATCAATCGATCGTAACTGCGTTACTGATGACCCAATGATCGTAAACTTATTTTCATTAACATTTTTCTCTTACAATTTTCACTCTTGATCTACTTACAATTTTCTCATATTACTTACAATTTTCCTATTCAATAGCGGCTCCCAACATGCATTATCACATGCAACTGCTACGCTTACTATCGTTTACTGGTTTCCCCTTTTATTGTCTTACCTACCTATAAATACTGCCCTGTCAGTAGCTAAACATCATTGAATCGTACCAGAGTCTAGTCCCCATTTCAGATTACACTTAAGATCTCATTCATGCTCTCGCTTCCTTAACGACTGATTTGGGTTTACCCAGTCCAGTCTCCTTTGGTTTCCGCGCTCAGCTTAATGGTATCGTTAAACTTAGCACTCGTCGTCTTTGCTACGTGCCATACAGGCGCCCTTGCTTCACCTTCATCAAGCACCATACGGGTGCCCTCGTCTCGCCTTTGTTAATGCTAGCGCTTATGGCTAGCGACTCATATATTTCTGTTAACTCCTCTTAAATTCCTTAACGACCTTTTGGGTCTTTACAGATTTCTCACCTCGCAACGATTTGGTACAGACACTAGTGGCCGCACTGTTATCTCTTACCGGTCTCTCACACTTCCTTACTGACTCCGACTCCACATCTCCTTACCAGGTTTCTGGGACTTTGCTTGACTCCTCACACACACACGTAATGCTACTACTTGCTAGCTATCCCTATCTGGTTGGTCTTGTTGGTTGTTTCCTGCATGGCAGCTGGGCGGCAAGTCAGCGCATCATTTTGGAGCCCACCGTGAGGGGTTCTATAGCAAAATTCCACTGGAAACTCGCCTCCAGGCTAAAAACCACTTACGTCTCATTACTGAAGCTTCGCTCCCCGTTATCCCTTTTGACATTCCCCCTCCGTCGCCATTAACACCCTTAACAACACCACCTCATAACCTTGAAGAGGAACTCGTTACCGCTAGGGAACTTCTCAACGTTACCGAACTCCTAGAGAACTTCCCAGGCCATCACATCAACAACTTCCTCGATGCACCGCTACCGCTGTTATCCCCAGACCCCTATTCCCCAGTTCAATCCTCTATGCCCTTACCGACACCCGTTAACCCTACCGCCATGGGTGATGCCCATCTTTCCCGCCATATGCCACCCTGCAATGACTCTACCACACCCAAGTGGGATGGGAGTTGCCCTCGAGAGCTTGCCCAGTATTTCCGCAAGCTCAAATATCTCTTAGCGGACTGCACCATTAACGACAATAACCAGAAAAAGGAATATGCTGCTCAGTATGTATTGTATGATACCGCGGAGACCTGGCTTGGATTGCCAGAGTTTAGCGACCATACCTACGCTGAGTGGAAGATAGCGGTCTTTTGTTTATATCCTGGTGCTGAGAAATCCACCCATTACACTCTTCAGGATCTCAAGCAACTCGTTAACCAGACCTTCTCTGCCAGTATCACTACTCTCGGACACTTCTTGGATTACTACAGGGACTTCCAGCGCCTGGCATGTTGGCTTCTGGCTAAAGGCAAGATCTACCAAAATGAGGAGCGCCGTTTATTCCAGCAAGGCATCCCGACTTTGGTATGGTCCAAACTTGTCTGCTGTTTAGAAATCACCCTTCCTGATCATCACCTGGAGGACCCCTATGAGGTAGATCAAGTCTTTGAAGCTGCCAAATGGGTTCTGAAGGGTACCAACACCGCTATGACTTCAAAAAAGCTGACAACCGCTAATGCTAAAACCCCCGCCGTTAACACTGCCGCCCCCATACCAACCACCATCATTAAAAAGGAACCTCTCGACATTGCCGCTGCTGCTATTGTTAACGCTCTTGCACACATGGAGGAAAAGATGGCTGCATTGACTGCCGGTAACAGCTCTCAGTCCCGCGCCTCTTGACCTCCTAGCAACAGCTGCCACTTCTGCGGCGAAACC
This sequence comes from Termitomyces sp. MG145, assembly GCA_003313055.1. Lineage (NCBI taxonomy): Eukaryota > Fungi > Basidiomycota > Agaricomycetes > Agaricales > Lyophyllaceae > Termitomyces > Termitomyces sp. MG145. Next base: position 66,925 of record QGOB01000329.1, on the reverse strand, counting down.
GGTCACACGATGGTATGAGGCAATTGCGTTAAGCTGGAAAGCTTCATCAGTCAAGGCAAGATCCACCGGAACCACAAAGGCAAGGTTGTCTTACCATCTGGCGCTATGATCCCCAATTACGTTGGCAAACGGCTCTTTCTGGAACGCATTGACAAAAGGCACAGGCTTAATCCCAACCAGATTCTTACTGGCCGCCTCAGCACTAGTGCTAACCCTGACGCGGAACAGCTCCAAGGCATGTCACAGACATTTATCCACAAAGTCTTGCAACCAGAACCCGCTAGCCCAGGAACGTTATCCAGGGAAGAATGTGTCGCTGCCTTAGAACAGGAACTTTACGCTCTACGCCGCCCAGCAGAAGTCTTCGACGGTATTGAGATCCCTCATGCTAAGGGATATCGACCGGTACCCCCTAAAACCGCTAACGACTCCACCACTACCAGTTCTCCCGCTGTTCCCACCAGCTCTTCTGCCAGTCCTCCTGCCGCCAACAAACACTCAGTCCCTGCTAGTTCCCCTGTCGCTAACAAACATCCTGCCTCTGCCTCCGCTACCAGTACTGCTAAAGCCCCTGAGCCACCAGTCGTTAACCACGTTCCCACAGTCAATCCCCCAGTTCACCCTTACTCTGGTATCTTGTCTCGCTATCAGCCCCTGACCAACCAAAACTTTGGCGCTCCAGACAAACGGCCTGACGCTGCTTACTGGAGTATGGCCCCCATTTATGATATTGAACAGTCTAAGCAGGTATTTGATCGGGTACTCCAGACCAAGCTTACCGTCTCTGTCGGCAAACTCTGCTCCCTCTCTAATGACATCCAGAACCAGTTCCGAAATGCTGTTACGCCTAAATGGACCACACCTCCTAACATTACTGGCCTTCCAAGAGTCTACCAATATCGTTGACAATGCTCTGCCCTCATTTTCCCTTAACGACACTCCTGCTACCGACCCTCCTCTTATCAGCGCCGCTAGAGCCCAAGTCACTTCGATAGACCTGGTGGAAGCATATATCAAGTTGCTACCACCTGGTGAGGAGCTGGTTACGCTAACAGTCACTCAGGAATCACAGGCAATCCAGTCCATCATGCTCTTGGTCGATAATTGCAAGAAAATTGAGTGTATAGTGGATAGCAGCTCCCAGATCATCTCCATGTCTGCTGAAGTTGCTAACTATCTCAGCATCTCCTACAACCCCAGCATCATTCTGAACATGCAGAGTGCTAATGGTACAGTGGACAAGTCCCTTGGTCTAGCTCATAATGTCCCTTGCACTGTTGGTGGTATCACCCTGTACCTTCAGATCCATGTCCTACGCTCCCCTGCTTATGATATCCTGCTTGGTTGCCCTTTCAATGTATTAACCAAGAGTACCATTGACACCCTTAGCAAAACAGAGACTACGATAACAATTACAGACCCCAATACTGGACTTCGTCACACTATCCCTACGTTTCCCCGTGGTCAGTACAAGCAACAGAAGGTTCAGCCCAAGTATAGCGCTGGACTGCCCCATTGCTTTCAGCACCACTCTCATGGTTAACAACTCTGAGGAAGACTTAGCAGTCATCCTCAACTACGACCGCAAAAAGCACTCTGTTATAGTGCAATCGCATACCCTGCTCAATCCCAAAATATTAGGAAACCCAAAAACAGTTTCCGACAATCTCTCTCTTGCTTATTTGTATGCGACTGCTAGTGACCTTTCCAAGACTGTTATCCTGCCGTGCTCTTATTTCGTTTCCACTAGTCTCTCCAACCCCTCTATTCTTGGCCAAGCATCTGGAATGCTTGATACCATCTCAGCCCCCATTTACGTTAACATCCCCTTCCCAGCTGTTTATGCCACCGCCAAGCCAAAGCACAAAGGAGTCCAAGTCAAGAAGAAATACAAGCCAGTCGCGTTGAAGATCAAGCCCATTGCTAGCCATGTTAGCAAAGACTTCCAAATTGAACGACACATCCTTGGTGATCCCTTAGCAAACATACCCAAGCTCAATCCTAATCCCCTTCCTTTCTTACCGACCCCTTGTTTTACCAAAGACTGCAAAGCAACTTTTGTTAAGGAACATGATACCGGCTTTCTTACCCAAGATGAGCTTAACATACTCGTGGACCTTGTCGCTAAGCAACAAAACACATTCACTTGGGAAGACTCTGAAAGAGGCAGCCTATGACCCGACTTCTTCCCCCCTGTTTGCATACCGACCATTCCTCATGTCCCTTGGGTTCAGCACAACCGACCAATACCACCAGGCCTCAAAAAAGAGATCTGCGAGATCATATGTAGCAAGATCCAAGCAGGCATTTACGAACCCTCAAACTCTGGTTACTGGTTGCACTGGTTTTGTGTCTTGAAGAAAAACGGTGAACTTCGCCTAGTCCACAGCCTCGAGCCGTTAAACCAAGTCATGATCCACCACTCTGGAGTTCCCCCTTTCCCCGACCACGTTGCTGAATCCTTCGCTGGCCACATTTGTGGTGCTACCCTCGACCTCTACGTTGGCTACGACGAATGTGTTATTGATCCTGCTTCCCGCAACTTAACAACTTTCCAGACCCCTTTTGGCGCTCTCTGTTTAGTAATGCTCCCGATGGGATGGACTAATGCTGTGCCCATTTTCCACGATGACATCACCCACATCCTCCAGCCCGAGATCCCCCATAACGCTCTCAGCTTCATCGACAACGTTGGCATTAAAGGCCCGAAGGACTGGAAACTCATTGACAGCACACCTGCTAAGCATCCCGACAACCCCAACATTCATCTAGCGCTTTGGGAGTTCTTTGAACTCCTGAACCGTGTCCTTCAGCAGATGAAGTACTGCAGGGGTACTTTCTCCGGGCATAAGCTCGTCCTTTGCGCGCCTACCTTCAAGATCCTTGGCCACATTTGTACTCCTAATGGCCGAGTCCCTGACAAAAACTGTTTAGCGTTATTGGACCACTGGGGCCCTTGCTAGTCATTAACCAAAGTCCGTGCCTTCCTAGGTACTGTCGGAGTCCTCCGGATGTTCGTACAACGCTAAACCCCTTGTCCCTATCGACTATGAATCTGACAATCCCGTTATCTTAGCAGTCGACACTTCCTACATAGCGGTCGGTTTCTACCTTTGCTAGTGCACTACCAACAATTGCAAACAACGTCGCTATAGCCGCTTCAGTTCCATCACCCTTAACAAATGCGAAGCTTGCTTCAGTCAACCCAAGCTCAAGCTTTACGGTTTGTACCGGGCCTTGCAGGTGCTATGCTTGTACCTCCTAGGCATTAGGAACCTTATTATTGAAGTCGACGCTCACTACATCAAAGGTATGCTGCAGAACCCTGACATTCAGCCCTCCGCTAGCATGAACCGCTGGATCATGGCCATCCTCATGTTCCACTTTGAGCTTGTACACGTTAAAGGAACCTTCCACAGACCCGACAGACTTTTGCGACGACCATTACAGCCTACCGACTCTCCCCCAAATGATACCGACAATGACATCTTCAAAGATTGGGTCGATCGTATGCATGGATTCATGCACCATGTTCAGTTACCAACTGCCCTCACCCACTCCACCTCTACCATCCCTCATTTACCCCCATTCACCCATTACCTACCAACTCTAGCAACATTTGTTAACGACACCATTCCCCTTACTGAAGTCTTGACTCCACCCGTTACCGACCCCCTTTCCTACGACAATGTCTCTCGCTCCCCCAAGGCCCTTGCTGGCGACAAAAGAGTTCAACTCGTTAAGCAGTGGCTTAACAACTTCAAGTGACCACCAGGCCTTAACAACAAGGCCTTCGCTACCTTCCTCCGCTACACTAGTGGCTTCTTCCTTGCTAATGGCAAGCTTTGGCGACACAATTGTAATGGTGAGCACAAGCTCTTCATACCGACTGACTCGCAACTTCGCATCTTGCATGCTATGCACGACGACCTGGGACATCGCGGTCTGTTTGCTACAAGAGCCGCCCTACTGGAGTGCTTTTGGTGGCCACAGGTAGCGGCTGATATCATTTGGTACATCCGCTCATGCCACATTTGCCAAGTCCACCAGACGACCAAAGTCCTCATACTGCCTACTGTCGCTACCCCAGCCACTCTCTTCAGCAAAATCTATATCAACACCATGTTCATGCCGCCTTTGAACAAGTTCAAATATATCATCCAAGGACGCTGTTTGTTAATCCACTATCCCAAATTCCACATACTCGCTTGTGAGAATACCGACACTATCGCTAAGTGGCTCTTCAAGGACATCATCTGCCACTGGGGCACCCTCAACAAAATCATTACCAATAATGGCCCTCCCATCATCAAAGCTGTCGCTTACCTTGCCAAGAAGTATCACATCAACCACATTCGCATATCCGGTTACAACAAATGCGCTAACAGTATTGCCAAACAACCTCACTTCGACATTAGACAAGCCCTTTTCAAAGCCATTAACAGAGACCAGTCCAAGTGGAGCTCAGCCGCTTACTCTGTTTTCTGGTCGGAACGCGTTACTGTCCACTGCCGCATGGGTTGCTCCCTACCTTTTCAAACTGTTTATTTCTTTTACTTCGACCTTTCATTGTTTGGTCATTATTTTTCAGACCATTATCTTACCGGTCGGACCAGACTCCAAGAAATTGTTTATTTAAAAAGACCCCTTAAGGGGGTCAGTCTGCGACAAAAAGTTTGACAAGAACTAAAATAAAAGTCTTTTTAAGAGCTACTGGAGGTAAAGTCGTTGTTGGTCAGGATCGGTGGATCACCCGACTCTCCCCAATACTCCTCTGTCACTCCTGCCTCCGTCTGCCATGCAATAAAGGCGTCGCAGTCATCCTGGTATCGCAAAAGGGTGCCCCGTGCCTGCATCAGCAAGCTAAACCGAGCCCGCGCTGCCCGAAGATCGTTCTCCGCCGCCACCAGCTCCCTCCCCATCAGCCGGCAGATCTCTGCTGCCCTCGACCAGTACTGCTCCAAGTTGCCCCAAGGATTGAAGGGGACTGGGACTGGTAGGTCCTCGCCCAACCATTGGATCTCCTCCTCCTCGACAGTTGGTCGAGGAGGAGTCCTGAAGTCTGATGGCTGAGCAAAAGTCATTAATACTCGAGAACCGTTGCTAAGGAGAAGTCACTTACCGACTTCCTTGTTTTCTCCGGAGCCCCAGTCGCATCACCCATCTCCACCTCAGGCGTCTCTGTCTCTACCGGCCTGACGGTAATGGACCAACCATTAGCGATAGCTGTGAAGTTAGCAAGTCAGCCACTTACCGACTGCTGCTTGGACCTGCTACCAGTCCTGTCTCCTCGGGCACTCTGCCTGCTGCCCAAGCTCTGTTCAATGGCCTTTGCCACTGCCGCCCTCTCCTCTGCAGGAGTTGCCTCTCACGACCCTTCAGCCACTTCCTTGTCACCCAACTCTATCTGGCACTGCTTGGCCCCCTTTGAAGGAGTCAGGACCTCCTTGTCGTCACTTGACTCCACTACAGACCGGCTTCTGACGCCAACAGTCCTTACTGGGCCCTTCCCCTTAATGGTTCCACCTGCTACCGACTCCTCCTGCCCTGTCGGCAGAAGAAGTGTCGCCTTCTTAACCATGGGTGTCCCGCCGCCTGCCGCTATCTCCTGCTGTCCTTCCAAGTACTTTCTTGCTGCCCATACCAAAGTGGCCCCCTCTGCCTTCTTCCCCTTGTGACCCCCATGGCGACCCCATAATGACCTCCCCCGTACCAAACAACCTTTGCTAACCTCGTTACAGCGGTAGCAAGGTAAGTTGCCAGTCGGGTACCAGCAGCCCTCTGGGTTGTTAAGGGCCCAGCAGCCATTGCACTACTGACAGAACTGTTAAGCCGAAGAGTTAATCAAAGAGAGCAAAAACACTTACTGCTCCCACCCTCTCACAAAAGGCAGTCCTAGCAGCTGGCGCTGCTAGCTTCCTCTCCTTTTGCCCAACTCGTTCCCCTGCGCCGGCCCCTGTATCTAGAACTGTCAAGGGCAAGCACCCACACAGCAATCTCTTCAGTTCCTGGTCATTAAAAGACTTGGGAACCGCCACCTCCTCCTCGCTCTCGTCATCGCTGTCCGCAGCCTTCTTGCCCTTGCCTTTCATCAGAGTCTAGAAAAAGCCGTTAACACTTAGCAGTTACAAGGCTCATGTTTTCCCTTATCGGTTCCTCATCGCCGTCATCCTCTCCTGTGCGCTCTTTGCCCTTCAAGGACTGCTGTTAACGGCCGCCGTTAATACTTTGCCGGCCAAAACAAAACCACTGAACTTACCTTTGGGACCATCATCATCCTTGTCCTTGCCTCCATTACCGGCCTAGGAGTCTTTGGAGTCTGCAGCAATGCTGGCGACTCCGCTCCAGCGCTACTGACAGCTCTGCCCTGCCAGCTCGACCCCTCACCCCTGTCCTCCCTCATCCTTGTACCGGCTGATGCCAGCAGATCCTTTGGCGGGTGCTGAAAGAAAGACTTCTCATCAAAAGAAAGTTCTGTAAAAAGCTAGGGTTCACCTTAACAACATCGCTAAGTTCCTAGCGACACCGTTGGCACTTACCGTCATTGTTTCAGCTGCCACCTCTTCAACCCCCATCATTCCCTCCGGTACCGCAGCCTTAGCGCGACCGTTAGCATACTGGTAACATTGTTAAGAATAAACAAACTTACAAAGTGGTTGTCAAACGGCCTCATCCAGGCCTCCTGTCAGTACTGGGCATACAAAGCCCAGCACTCTTCCCCGACTGCCTCCTGCTCTGCCCACATGACACCACTGCTGCCAGCTGACTAGAACCAATGAAGGTACGTCGACAGAATCAACGTAACGGCTGATTGAGGATTTGCGGTGAGAAGCGAGCGCCCCATTGCTAGCACCTTCGGCGCTTTCTCGAGGAAATCCTGAGCAGCCACAAACCGCGCAAAGGTAGTTGAATAGTTAAAAAACCCAGGTGTCATCATATTAGAAAAAGCTGGGATGATGAAGTCCAAAGAGTCACTGGAATTTATTTATGGTTTTATGGTATGGTGCACGGACCAAGACCCCCCCTGCATGGACCACGATTAACGATCATGGGACTTCGACAATTTTCCTTTGACTGGGGACAGTCAGTTTTTCAGTCAAGGGGAGATGATACGATCTGGTCAGCGCTGGCTGCCTGACACCGACAAGTTGAACCAAACACGTGACCTCAGCACGTGACCGCTACCAACCAGCCGCTAACGACACCGACCAGTATCGACCATTCCCTTAATGACCAAGCCAATCCAGCCCACTCTACAGCCCCCAACCGGTGGCCATCAATCAATCGTAACCGTGTTACTGATGACCCAACAATTGTAAACTTATTTTCATTAACATTTTTCTCTTACAATTTTCACTCTCGATCTACTTACAATTTTCTCATATTACTTACAATTTTCCTATTCAATAGCAGCTCCCAATGTGCATTATCACATGCAACCACTACACTTACTATCTCTTACCGGTTTCCCCTTTTATTGTCTTACCTACCTATAAATACTGCCCTGTCAGTAGCTAAACATCATTGAATCGTACCAGAGTCTAGTCCCCATTTCAGACTACACTTAAGATCTCATTCACGCTCTTGCTTCCTTAACAACTGATTTGGGTTTACCCAGTCCAGTCTCCTTTGGTTTCCATGCTCAGCTTAACAGTATCATTAAACTTAGCACTCGTCGTCTTCGTTACGCGCCATACAGACGCCCTCGCTTCGCCTTCATCAAGCACCATACGGGTACCCTCGTCTCGCCTTTGTTAACGCTAGCACTTACAGCTAGCGACTCATATATTTCCGTTAACTCCTCTTAAATTCCTTAATGACCTTTTGGGTCTTTACAGATTTCTTGCCTCGCGATGATTTGGTACAGACACTAGCGGCTGCACCGTTATCTCTTACTGGTCTCTCACACTTCCTTACTGACTCCGACTCCACATCTCCTTACCAGGTTTCTGGGACTTTGCTTGACTCCTCTCACACACACGTAACGCTACTACTTGCTAGCTATCCCTATCTGGTTGGTCTTGTTGGTTGTTTCCTGCATGGCAGCTGGGTGGCAAGTCAGCGCATCAGCGTGCTGGCATGGGCCTCGGCTGTCTTGCATAGGGTGGGTCAGCGGTTGTAGTGCATGGTAGTGGCGCCGTTGATGCCACAGAAGCAGGTGGCCTGGTGATGTGCCGATGGTTCATGGGAGGAACGTTGCAGAATGTTATGTGATGGCCAGGATGCCAGGGGTTCGGATATATCTGGTGACAGGGAAGCCTTGGGGTGACGTGTTATCCAAGATGCCGGGATCCGGTGATGTCCAGGGATCTGTCTGGAGATGGCTGCAGGTGTTGCCGGTGAAGCACTGTGAGGTTGTTGGCCACCCTGGAGGTGTGTGAGGGGTGCAGGGGAGGTGTGTGCCGGGGTTAGGGCAGCGTATGAGGGTCCGGAGATGGCGGGGTCGTGACATTACCCCCCCTTCAGCGTTGAGACCCTTTGAGACGAGGGCCGCAGTGGCAGTGCCATGGGAATTTGAACCTGAAGTTAGTGCTGACCCAGAAGTTGTTGGAATTGATGTCAAAGTCATGTGGTGGCTGTCCAGAAGCTGTCCCATGGAGATAAAAAGGAGGGCTCACTGGGGTTAGTTCCCCATTCTTTCCATGTCTTCCTCCAATTTCTCCTCAGGCCCCCCCCTCCCCCCTCCAAAGATAACCACGTAGCATCCTAGGAGCAGTATGAGGCGTGATGGGCAGCTTTTGACCATTGTCAGGATGCCCACAAACTGTTGGCGATGCTCTGCCAACATGAGTGAGGTGTTCCCTCATTGTCCAGTGCTAACTCAGGTGTAGAGGTGTCAATGCAAACCCTGGGGGCAGGCCCGTCCTGGCAGATCCCACCCCGCCTGGAGGTGGTAGTGCCACAGTCGGCCTGTTGCGATGCTCAGGCGTTATCTCCCAGGCGTCGGGTCTCCCAGGAGGCAGTGACATCGGAGCAGGTGGCGGAGGCATTGGCCCGGGTCTGGGGTCCCCCAACCCTCACATGGTGTCAGGAGCATGGTCCAGTAGGTGGTCCTTCCTTGTTGCATGTTTTGGGGCTGATCTGGGTCCTTTTTAGTGTGTCTTCTGTGCTTGTTGGGGAGAACCCTGCTAGTTCACCACTCCAGAGGCAGGGTCATGGCATGACTCCTCCATGTGTGAGGCCTGCTGGGCCTGCCATGAGAGATGCTTGGTGTCATGACTCTGGAAGGCAACCTGTGTGGTGGAGGAACAGGGGTGGGGTGTGGAGTGGGTCTTGGCCCAGATGATGGCAGCTCCAAGGTCCAGGCATGTGCAGGGGGGTTGTTGGGAATCTGGGGGGAGTGGTGTGGGGTCCAGGGCAGTGGTGAAAATAGGGCTGCCATGGGGGGCGCCAAGGTTGTCTGGGGTCGGTTCCGGCAAGTGGCAGGTATCCTCCCCGTCTGGTTGGCCCCCCCAAGCACCCGCAAAGGTCACCTTCCTCCAAGGCGGGTCCCCCTGGGGTACACATTGTAAGGGCGACCTCAGAGAGCTGTGGAAGTCACACAGCTGGGCAGAGGAATATCCAAAGATGTATTAGCAAGTGGCTATAGTGTACAGGAGTTAGCTACTCACCTGGCAGAGGGATATCCAAAGAGAATAAGTCTGAGGAATCCCTATGCCAGGCTGTGGACACTTCTGGGGCCCCAGAAGCGTGGGAATCAACTATATAATACACAGAAGCCACTGAAAAAATACTATGGGAATAAAAAGATAAAAACTCGGACATTGCCAGAGAATGGATTGGTAATGACCATCAGGTGACTCTGGCAATGTCAGGTGGTCTGGAGAAGTCAGATGACCAGGAAGGGATCAGATGACCTTGAGAGCAAGGTCAGGTGATCAGAAATGCGGACACAATATGTACAGATAGTATCTAAAGGGAAACAGAAGGGAAAAGGAAGGGGAAAAAGAATAGGAAAGGGAAAGGATGGTCTCTAGGGGTTGTCCCCTTACACCAGCCCCCACCCCCATTCACTTGACCTCCCCTGCACCATGCCCCTCCCCCGGTGCCAGGACTTGGCTGGGAGCCACCGCATTGCAACAACAATGCCCTGCCAGCACCTGGCCGAGCTGTGCCATGCCATGATTGACCTCTGGCGGGGACACCAGTTGCAAATGAGACAAGCCCTCCTAGAGGGACGCAAATGCCACTGAGGACACATCCAGCACAAGCCAGTGCTCTCACGCCCAGCCTAAACAACCCAGGTCAGTTAGCAGGGGAAACTGGCATGAGAACTACTTATGCATTGCCTTGCCCCACCCTGTGGCTGCCTCCCTCAGAGCCCAGTCCCACCTCCAGATGAACAACTCCCTCTTGACTCAGAGAGCCCCTGCCTCCACCCTCCACCTCTCCAACTGACTGGGCCAGGATGGCAAGGGCACTGGATGTGTCCCAGCAGATGCTAACACCTCCATCTGCCAGACTCACTCCTGAAGGCCCCTCACTTCCACTGCCCGGGAATTCACCACTGCCATAGCCCATCGCCAGCTCCCACCTCACCCCATCCCACTCCTCCCGGACCCTCTGTGACTCCGCCCACACCTCTTCCAATTCCTTCACATCCTTCTATGTGATCTCCCCCATCAAGGCCTCCATCCATTGATGCATTGCCACCTCTGCCACTGAGACCTCACAAGCAACTGGAGAAGCGGGGCCCAAAAGTCTGCCTGTTTGTGGGGAATACATGTGTGCCCTGGGGGGACCCGCCTCAGGGGAGGGAGACCTTCACAAATGCTTGGGGGGCCAACCTGCCAGGGAGAATGCCTGCCGCTTGCCTGAACCAGCCCCTGACAACCTCTGTGCTCCTCGCAGCGGCCCCACCTTCACCACAGCCCTGGGTCCCACACCACTGCCCCCTGACTCCCAACAGGCTGCCTGCACACACCTGGACCTTGCCCTGGATTTGGGGATTGCCACCATCTGTGTCAAGACCCACCCCGCATCCCACCTCTGCTCCTCTGCTATGCAAGTTGCCTTCCAGAGCTGCAACACCAAACACCTTTCATGGCAGGGGTGACAGGCCTTGCACATGGACAAATCCCACTGCAACCCCACCTCCAGAGGCATGAACATGCATGGATCCCCCTGGCAAGTGCAGGAAGGCGCACTGAAAACAACTCCAAGCTCAGACTAGGGATTCACGGACTAGGGGAACTACTTACCGGGCTACACATCTGGCACCACGCCAGTGTTGGAGAACCTCGAACCCAGGCCAATGCCCCCACTACCTGGTCTGGCGTTGTGGCCTCCTGCAATACATGATGGCCAAGGAGGATGCCCAAAGGGACCCTGGAGACCGGCCACAACACCATTCCCTCTGAATGGGGGGGGACCTGTCTGGATGGACCAGCCCCTGGAGTTTGCATTGATATCTCTAGACCCAAGTTAGCTCTTGGACACTGAAAGGATACAGCACTTACATTGACAGAGCATGACCGACAGTTTGCACTCACCCCAGAGTCAGTCATAAGCAGCCCGGCACATCTCATACAGCTCCCAGGATTGGACGCAGTTGTCGTCAGAAGAAGGGGGAGTGGGAGAACTTGAGGAGGAGTCAGAGGAAGGCATGGGAAGAATGGGGGACTAACCGTGGTGAGCCCCCTTTTTATCCTCCCAGGACAGCTTCTGGATGGCTGCTAACTTCAATTTTGATGACTTCTGGGTCAACACTAGCTTTGGGTTTGAATTCCCATGGCACTGCCACCATGGCCCCCATCTTGAAGGGTCTCAACACTGAAGGGGGGGTAATGTCATGACCCCACCAACTCCGGACCCTCATATGCTGCTCTGACCCCGGCACACACCTCCCCCACACCTCCCACACACCTCTAGAGCCACCAACAACCTCACAATGCTGCACCAACAACACCCTTGGTTATCTCTGGACAGACCCCCAGGCATCACAGAACCCCAGCACCTTGGCTGACATGTCACCCCAAGGCTTCCCTGTCACCGGATACATCCAAACCCCTGGCATCCCAGCCATCACATAACATTCCTCCTGTGAACCATCAGCACGTCACCATGCTCCACATCTGCTGCTGTGGCATGACAGCACCACTAATATGCACTACAACTGCCGACCCAATCTATGCAAGGCAGCCGCAGCCCATGCCAGCAGGCCCCAACAGATGCCATGACCCTGGGGCTGAGAGCTTGTCCCAGGATTTAGCCGGAGGATAATCAGATGCCACAATCCTGGGCTGGAACCCTGTCCCATGACTTAGCAGGAGGGTAATATATAAACTGTAGGATAACATATGAGTCAGTAGTCTTGATATTCACCATAGTCTTTGTTTCTGTTCTGGTCTAGTTTCGTGTCTCCATCTATCTCTCTCGTCTGGTCTCTCGTATCTCATCTCCACGCCTTGTACTTCTGTTCCATGACTCGTATTTCTGTTCCATATCTCTTCCTCTATCTCTCTATCTCCTGTCTTGTATCTCTCCCTCTCTATCTCTATCTCCAGTGATATATCTCTTATCATCTCCCGATTTCCTGATCAATCTATCTCCTGTCTGTTCTGTACTCATCACTATCAATTTCTGAACTTACTTCTGTTTTCCATCAATCTTATCTTTCCCGTCCTCCCTGACCTCTCCATTAAACAACTCCACTCCCTGAACTTGTGCTCTTCAACCTGGAGCACTCCCACCTGCATGTGCGTGCACTACTCATACTCCAGAGTGTCTGGACTTCATCCCTGGGTCACTCATAGTTGCACCGGAGCTTCTGATAAGCCCTGGACTTGTACTTAGCCTCCTGAGCTTGCCTAGTAAGGACTTGCCAGTGTAGCTGAGCCCCTGTCATTAGTGGGACCTGACAAATACCATCCTATTGCTGGGCGACAATACATGGAAACGGTTGGTTGCACTCGCTGCAGTGACACGAGGCAACTCTAAACAAAACCTGCTGCAGACCCCTTATCACCCCCACTCTGTTCCTCTTCCACTACCATTGCCTCCCCCACCGCTGCCTTGATTGCCGCCATCCAGAATCCCCTATCAAGTGCCCTGGTTTACCATACTTGAAGCACTTCCTTGGCACTGGGGTACTTCTTGCGCAATCCATGTCCATCACATTTGGTGTCAGGTCCCACTGACGACGGGGGCTCAGCTACACTGGCAAGTCCTTACTAGGCGAGCTCAGGAGGCTAAGTACAAGTCCAGGGCTTATTGGAAGCTCCAGTGCAACTATGAGTGGCCCAGGATGAAGTCCAGATGCTCCAGGGTATGAGTAGTGCATGTGCATGCAGGTGAGAGTGCTCCGGGTTGAAGAGCACAAGTTCAGGGGATCAGGGTTTTTAGTGGAGGGGGGAATGGGGGAACAGAAGATTGTATGGATCGAGGAATGGAAGTAGGTTCGGAAGTTGATAGGAATAGGTATGGAACAGGTAGGAGAGGGATTGATCAGGAAACTGGGAGACAATGAGAGATACGGAATGGAGATAGAGATAGAGAGGGAACGATACAAGACAGGAAGTAGAGAGATAGAGGAGAGATATGGAACAGAGATACAAGTCATGGAACAGAGATACGAGGCATGGAGACAAGAGACCAGAGACAAGACAAGAGAGAGAGGAGAGAGACACAAAAATAGATTGAGATAGAGACAGAGACAGAGACTATGGAGAACTATGGTGAATATCAAGACTACTCGACCCGTATGCTATCCTATGGTTTATGTACAACCCTTCTGCCAAGTCTCTGGCAAGGTCCTGGCCCGGGACCATGGCACCTGATTGACCTCCGGTTAGGTCCCGGAGGCAGGCTCTCAGCCCCGGGGTCATGACAGTTGTCAGGGCATGCTGGCACAGATCACGGTGGTCTTGCGTCGGGTGGGTTGGTGGTCATGATGCATGGTGGTGGCGCCCATTGATGCCACAGAAGCAGGTGGCCTGGTGACATGCCGAGGGTTTGTGGGAGGAATGTTGCAGAATGTTATGTGATGGCTGGGATGCCGGGGGTCCAGATATCCAGTGACAGGGAAGCCTCGAGGTGATGTGTCAGCTGAGATGCCGGGGTTCAGTGATGTCCAGGGGTTTGTCTGGAGATGGCTGCAGGTGTTGCTGATACAGCATTGTGAGGTCGTTGGTGGCCCCGGAGGTGTGCAGGAGGTGCGGGGGAGGTGTGTGCCAGGGTCGGAACAGCGTATGAGGGTCTGGAGATGGCAGGGTCATGACATTACCCCCCCTTCAGCATCAAGACCCTTTGAGATGGAGCTGTGGTGGCAGTGCCATGGGAATTCAAACCCAAAGCTAGTGCTGACCCAGAAGTTGTCCAAGATTGGAGTTAAAATCATATGGCGGCCGTCCAGAAGCTGTCCTCAAAGGATAAAAAGGAGGGCTCACCACAGTCAGTCCCCATTCCTTTCATGCCTTCCTCTGACTCCTCTGCCAGCTCTCCCACTCCCCCATCTTCCAATGACAACTGCATCCTGTCCTGGGGGCTATATGAGGCCCGCCGGGCAGTGTATGACCAGCTCCGGGATGATTGTGAACTGTTGATCATGCTCTGTCAACATAAGTGCGGTACTCTTCTGGAATCCGGGGCTAATCTGGGTCCAGAGGTGTCGATGCAAACTCCGGGGGCTGGTCCATCCAGACAGGTCCCCACCCATCCAGAGGAAGCGGCGCTGTGGCCAGTCCCCTGGGTCCCTTCAGGCATCCCCCTTGGCCAGCAGGTATCGCAGGAGGTCGCGATGCTGGATCAGGTAGCAGGGGCATTGGCCTGGGTTTGAGGTACTCCGACACTAGCATGGTGCCAGGTGTGTAGCCTGGTAAGTGTCTCCCCTAGTCCGAGAATCCCTAGTCTGAGCCCAGAGTTGTCTGTAGTGCGCCTTCTGCACTCGCCGAGGGGAGCCGTGCATGTTTGTGCCCCTGGAGGCGGGGTTGCGGCAGGACTCGTCCATGTGCAAGGCCTGTTGTGCCCGTCACGAGAGGTGTTTGGTGTCGCAGCTCTGGAAGGCGACATGCATGGTGGAGCAGGGATGGGATGCAGGGTGGGTCCTGGTGCAGATGGTGGCAATCCCCAAGTCTGGGGGAGGTCTGGGCACATGCAGGGGGGCTGTCAGGAATCAGGTGGTAGTGGTGTAGGGTCCGGGGTGGTGGTGAAGGTGGGCCCACTGCGAGGAGCACAGAGGGTGTCGGGGGTTGGTTTGGGGAAGCAGTGGGCATCCTCCCCGGCAGGTTGGTCTTCCAAGCGTTCGCGAAGGTCTCCCTCCCCCAAGGCAGGTCCCCCCAGGGTGCACATGTATTCTCCTCAGACAGGCAGACTTTTGGGCCCTGCTTCTCTGGTCACTTGCAAGGCCTTGGCAGTGGAGGTGGCTATGCATCAATGGGCAGAGGCCTTGATGGAGGGGATTGCCTGAAGGGACACAGAGTTGCAACAAGAGGTCTGGGAGGAGTGAGACACAGTGCGGTGGGAGTTGGGGGAGGCGCAGGTGGAGTTGCAGAGGGCTTAGGAGGAGTGGGATGGTGCAAGGAGGGAGTTGGCAGCGGCTATGGCAGTGGTGAACTCCTAGGCCGTGGAGGTAAGGGGTCTCCAGGAGCGAGTCCAGCAGATGGAGGTGTCCGCATCTGCCAGGGCACGTCCTGCGCTCTTGTCATCCTGGCCCAATCAGCTGGAGAGGTGGCAGGTGGAGGCAGGGGCCCTCCAGGCTGAGAGGGAGTCATCTGTCCGGAGGCGGCACTGGGCCTTGAGGGAGGTGGCCACAGGGCAAGGCAAGGCAATGCATAAGTAGTGTCCATGCCGGCTCCCTCCACTAAATAACCTGGGCTGTTTAGGCTGGGCATGGGAGCACCAGCTCCTACTGGACACGTCCTCTGTGGCATTTGCGTCCCTCCAAGAGGGCCTGTCCCATTCGCAACTAGCGTCCCCACTAGAGGTCAATCATGGTGATACGACCCAGTCAGCGCTGGCTGCACGACACTGACAAGTTGAACTAAGCACATGACCTCAGCACCTGACCACTACCAACTGACCGCTAATGACACTGACCATTACCAACCTTTCCCTTAACGACCAAGCCAACCTTTGACAATCCAGCCCCCTCTCTATGGCCCCTGACTGGCAGCCGACAATTGATCGTAAAATAAATTTCACTTACTATTTTTCTTCCTCTATCTACTTACAATTTTTAACATATTACTTACAATTTTCCTATTCACTAGCGGCCCCCAACATCCATTATCACATGTGACCGCTACACTTACTATCTCTTACCGGTCTCCCCTTTTATTTCCTTACATACCTATAAATACTGCCCTGTCAGTAGCTAAACATCATCAAATCATACCAGAGTCTAGTCCCCATTTCAGACTACACTTAAGATCTCGTTCTCACTCTTGCTTCATTAACGGCTATTTTGGGTTTACCCAGTCCAGTCTCCTTTGGTTTCCATGCTCAGCTTAACGGTATCGTTAAACTTAGCACTCGTCATCTTCGTTACATGCCATACGGGCGCCCTTGCTTCGCCTTCATCAAGCACCATACAGGTGGCCCCGTCTTGCCTTTGTTAACACTAGCGCTTATGGCTAGCGACTTGTATATTTCTGTTAACTCCTCTTAAATTCCTTAACAACCTTCTGGGTCTTTACAGATCTCTCAACCCGCTGTGATTTGGTAGTGACCCTAACGTCCAAACCATTACCTCTTACCGCCCTCTCTCACTTCCTTACCAACTCCATCCTCACGACTCCTTACCGAGTTTCTGGGACTTTGCTTGACTCCTCTCACACACACATAATGCTACTACTTGCTAGCTATCCCTATCTGGCTGGTCTTGTTGGTTGTTTCCTGCATGGCAGCTAGGCAGCAAGTCAGCACATCATTTTGGAGCCCACTGTGAGGGGTTCTATAGCAAAATTCCACAGGAAACTTGCCTCCAGGCCAAAAACTGCTTACGTCTCATTACCAAATCTTCGCTCCCCGTTATCCTATTTGACATTCCCCCTCCTTTGCTGTTAACACCCTTAACGACTCCGCCTTGTAACCTTGAAGAGGAACTCGCTACTGCTAGGGAACTTCTCGACGTTAACAAACTCTTAGAGAACTTCCCAGGCCATCACATCAACAACTTCCTTGACGCACCGCTACCACTGTTATCTCCCAATCCCTACTCCCCAGTCCAACCTACTACACCCTTACCAACACCCTTTACCACTACTGCCATGGGTGACACCCGTCTTTCCCGTCATATGCCACCCCGCAACGACTCTACCGCACCCAAGTGGGACAAGAGTTGCCCTTGAGAGCTTGCCCAGTACTTCCATGAGGTTGAATATCTCTTAGCGGACTGCGTTGTTAACGACAATAACCAGAAAAAGGAATATGCCGCTTGGTATGTATTGTATGACACTGCAGAGATCTGGCTTGCCAGAGTTTAGCAACCATACCTACGCTGAGTGGAAGATAGCGGTCTTCCGTTTATACCCTGGTGCTGAGGAATCTGCCTGCTATACTCTTCAGGACCTCAAATGACTCGTTAACCAGACCTTCTCTGCTGGTATCACTACTCTCGGACACTTCTCGGATTACTATAGGGACTTCCAGCACCTGGCGCGTTGGCTTCTGGCCAAAGGCAAAATCTACCGAAACAAGGAATGCCATTTATTCCAGCAAGGCATACCGACTTCATTATGGTCCAAACTCATCTGCCATTTAGAAATCAACCTTCCTGATCATCACCCAGAGGACCCCTATGAGGTAGACCAAGTCTTTGAAGCTGCCAAATGGATTCTGAAGGGTACCAACACTGCCATGACTTCGAAGAAACCAACGACTGCTAATGCTAAGGCTCCAACCGTTAACACCGCTGCCCCCGTACCGATGACGATCATTAAAAAGGAACCTCTCAACATTGCCGCCACCATTATTGTTAATGCTCTGGCATGCATGGAGGAAAAGATGGCTGCATTGACTGCTGGTAATAGCTCTCAGTCCCACGCCTCTCGACCTCCTAGCAACAACTGCCACTTTTGCAGCCAAACCGGTCATACTATGTTACGAGGTAATTGTGTTAAACTGGAAAGCTTCATCAGTCAAGGCAAGATCTGTCGGAATCACAAAGGCAAGGTTGTCTTACCATCTGGCACTATGATCCCCAATTACATCGGCAAACAGCTCTACATGGAACGTATCAACGAATGGCACAGGCTCAACCCCAACCAGCTTCTTACCAGCCGCCTCTCCGCTAACACTAACCCCGATGCGGAACAGCTCCAAGGCATGTCACAGATGTTTATTCATGAGGTCTTGCAACCAGAAACTGCTAGCCCAGGAACATTATCCAGGGAAGAACGTGTCGCTGCTTTAGAAAGGGAACTTTATGCTCTACATCACCCTGCGGAAGTCTTCAACGGTATCAAGATTCCTCGTGCTAAGGGATATTGACCGGTTCCCCCTAAAGCCACTAACAACTCTGCCGCTACCAGTTCCCCCACCACTAACGAACGACCTGTCCCTGCCAGTCCTCCAGTCGCTAATGAATGTCCTGCCCCTGCCTCTGCTACCAGCCCCATGAAAACCCCTGAGCCGCCAGTCATTAACAGCATTCCCACAGTCGATCCCCCAGTTCACCCTTATTCCAGCATCTCGTCTTGCTATCAGCCCCCGACCAATCAAAACTTTGGTGCTCCAGACAAATGACCTGATGCTGCTTACTGAAGTATGGCCCCCATCTACGATATCAAACAGTCCAAGCAGGTTCTCGACTGGGTACTTCAGACCAAGCTTACCATCTCTGTTGGCAAACTCTGCTCCCTCTCTAATGACATCCGGAATCAGTTCAGAAATGCCGTTATGCCTAAACGAACCACGCCTCCTAACATCACCACTTTCCAAGAATCTACCAACATCCTCGACAACGCTCTGCCTTTGTTTTCCCTTAACAACACCCCCACTACTGACTCTCCGCTTACCAACGCCGCCAGAGCCCAAGTCACTTTGATAGATCCCATGGAAGCATATATCAAGTCGTTACCACCTGGCAAAGAACCGGTTACGTTAACGGTCGCTCAGGAATCTCAGGCAATTTGGTCTATCATGCTCTTGGTCGATAATTGCGAGGAAATCAAATGTATAGCAGATAGCAGCTCCCAGATCATCTCCATGTCTGCTGAAGTCGCTAACTATCTCAGCATATCCTATGACCCCAGCATCATTCTGAACATGCAGAGCGCTAATGGTACTATGGACAAATCCCTCGGTCTTGCTTGTAATGTCCCTTGCATGGTTGGCGGTATCACACTGTACCTTCAGATCCACATTCTACGCTCGCCCGCTTACAATATCCTGCTTGGTCGCCCCTTTGATGTCCTTACCAAGAGTACCATTGACACCCTTAGCAAAACAGAGACTACGATAACAATTATGGACCCCAATACCAGACTTTGTCGCACTATCCCTACGTTTCCCCGCAGTCAGTACAAGCAACAGAAGGTTCAGCCCAAGTATAGCGCTGGACCGCCCCGTTGCTTTCGGCACCACCCTCATGGTTAACGACTCTGAGGAAGACCTAGCGCTTGTCCTCAATTACGACCACCAAAAGCACTGCGTTATAGTGCAATCGCATACCCCGCTCGATCCCAAAATATTAGAAAACCCAAAAACAGTTTCCAACAATCTCTCTCTTGCTTATTTATATGCAACCACTAGCAACCTTACCGAGACCATTGTCCTGCCTTGCTCTTATTTCATTTCCACTAGTCTCTCTAATCCCTCAATTCTTGGTCAAGCATCTGGAATGCTCAATACCCTCTCAACCCCTGTTTACATTAACATCCCCTTCCCAGCCATTTACGCCACCACCAAGCCAAAATGCAAAGGAGTCCAAGTCAAGAAGAAATATAAGCCAGTCGCGTTGAAGACCAAGCCCATCGCTAGCCAGGTTAGCAAAGACTTTCGAATCAAACAACACATCCTTGGCGACCCCTTAGCAAACATACCCAAGCTTGATCCTAAACCCCTTCCCTTCTTACCGGCTCCTCACTTTACCAAAGACCACAAAGTGACTTTTGTTAAGGAACACAATACCGGCTTTCTTACCCAAGATGAGCTTAACATACTCGTGGACCTTGTCGCTAAGCAACAAAACACTTTTGCTTGGGAGGACTCCAAAAGAGGCAGCCTTTGACCTGACTTCTTCCCTCCCGTTTGAATACTGACCATCCCCCATGTCCCTTTGGTTCAGCATAACTGACCGATACTGCCAGGCCTCGAAAAGAAGATCTGCGAGATCATTTGTAGCAAGATCCAAGCAGGCATTTACAAACCCTTGAACTCTGCTTACCAGTCTTGCTGGTTTTGTGTCTTGAAGAAAAACAGTAAACTTCATCTAGTTCACAGCCTCAAGCCATTAAACCAAGTCACAATCCGCCACTCTGGAGTTCCTCCTTTCCCCAACCACATTGCCAAATCCTTTGCTGGCTGCATCTGCGGCGCTACCCTTGACCTCTATGTTGGCTATGACAAACGTGTTATCGACCCCGCTTCCCATGACTTAATGACTTTCCAGACACCATTTGGTGCCCTATGTTTAGTAACGCTCCCAATGGGATGGACTAATGCTGTGCCCATCTTCCACGACGATGTCACCCACATCCTCCAGCCCAAAATCCCCCATAACGCTCTCAGCTTCATTGACGACATCGGCATTAAAGGCCCAAAAGACTGGAAACTTGTTAACAGCACACCTGCTAAGCATCCCGACAATCCCAACATTTGCCTAGTGCTTTGGGAGTTCTTTGAACTCCTGAACCATGTCCTTCAGTGGATGAAGTACTGCGGTGGTACTTTCTCTGGCCATAAGCTAGTCCTTTGCATGCCTACCTTCAAGATCCTGGGCAATGTTTGCACTCCTAACAGCCGAGTTCCTGACAAAAACCGTTTAGCATTATTGGACCGCTGGGGCCCTTGCCGGTTGTTAACCAAAGTTTGCACCTTCCTAGGAACTGTTGGAGTCCTCTGGATGTTTGTTAAGAACTTTGCCCATTGTGCCCATCACCTAACAAAGCTCACCCATACTGGAGTTCCCTTCGCTCAGAAGGACCTCATCAAGGCCTTGCACAACACTAAACCCCTCGTTCCTATCAACTACAAATCTGACAATCCCGTTATCTTGGCAGTCGACACTTCATACATAGCAGTCGGTTTCTACCTTTGCCAGTGCACTACCAACAATTGCAAGCAACGTTGCTATAACTGTTTTGGCTCCATCACCCTTAACAAATGCAAAGCTCGCTTTAGTCAGCCCAAGCTTGAGCTTTACGGTTTGTACCGAGCCTTGCAGGCGCTACGCATGTACCTCCTAGGCATTAGGAACCTTATTGTTGAAGTCGACGCTCACTACATTAAAGGTATGCTGCAGAACCCTGACATTCAGCCCTCCACTAGCATGAACTGCTGGATCATGGCTATCCTCATGTTCCACTTTGAGCTCATCCACGTTAAAGGAACCTTCCACAGACCCGACAGACTTTTGCAACAACCGTTACAGCCTACCAACCCTCCCCCAGATGATGCCGACAACGACATCTTCAAAGATTGGGTCCACTGTATGCATGGATTTATGCACCACATTCAGTTACTGACTGCTCCCCCCTGCTCAGCTTCTACTACCCCTCATTTACCCCCGTTTGCCCATTACCTTCCGACTCTAGCGACATTTGTTAATGACACCGTCCCCCTTTCCGAAGTCTCGATTCCACCTGTTACTGACCCCCTTTCCTATGACAACATTCCCCGCTCCCCCAAGGCCCTTGCCGGCAATAAAAGAGTTCAACTTGTTAAGCAGTGGCTTACCAACTTCAAGCGACTGCCAGGCCTTAATGACAAAGCCCTCACTACCTTCCTTTGCTACGCTAGTGGCTTCTTCCTCACTAATGGCAAGCTCTGGCAATGCAATCATAACGGTGAGCACAAGCTCTTTATACTGACCAACTCGCAACTTCGCATCCTACATGCTATGCACAACGACCTTGGACATCACGGACTGTTTGCTACAAGAGCTGCCCTGCTGGAGCGCTTTTGGTAGCCCCAGGTAGCAGCCAATATTGTCTGGTACATCCGTTCATGCCACATTTGCCAAGTCCACCAAATGACCAAAGTCCTCATACCACCTACCATCACTACCCCTGCCACTCTTTTCAGCAAAATCTATATCGACACCATGTTCATGCCGCCTTTGAACAAGTTCAAATATATCATCCAAGGATGCTGTTTGTTAATTCACTACCCCGAATTCTGCATGCTCACTTGCGAAAATACCAATTTTATCGCTAAGTGGCTCTTCGAAGACATCATCTGCTGCTGGGGTGCCCTTAACAAAATCGTTACCAATAACGGTCCTCCCATCATTAAAGCCATTGCTTACCTCACCAAGAAGTACCACATCAACCACATTCGCATATCCAGTTACAACAAGCGCGCTAATGGTATTGCTGAACAACCTCACTTTGATGTCAGACAAGCCCTCTTCAAAGCTGTTAACGGAGACCAGTCCAAGTGGAGCTCAGCCGCTTACTCTGTCTTTTGGTCAGAGCGCTGATACGACCCAGCCAGCGCTGGCTGCCCAACACCGACAAGTTGAACCAAGCATGTGACCTCAGCACGTGACCACTACTGACCGACCACTAATGACACCGACCATTACCGACAATTGCCTTAACGACCTGGCCAACCTTGGACAATCCAGCCCTCTCTATGGCCCCCAACTGGCAGCCAACAATTGATTGTAACCGCGTTATCGATGACCCACCAATCATAAAATTATTTTCACTTACAATTTTTCTTATCCGATCTACTTACAATTTTCTCATATTACTCACAATTTTTCTATTCAATAGTGGCCCCCAACATGCACTATCACATGCGACCACTACACTTACTATCTCTTACCAGTTTCCCCTTTTATCATCTTACCTACCTATAAATACTGCCCTGTCAGTAGCTAAACATCATTGAATCATACCAGAGTCTAGTCCCTGTCTCAGACTACACTTAAGATCTTGTTCTCGCTCTTGCTTTGTTAACGGCTGATTTGGGTTTACCCAGTCCAGTCTCCTTTGGTTTCCATGCTCAGCTTAATGGTATCGTTAAACTTAGCACTCGTCATCTTTGTTACACGCCATACGGGCACCCTCTCTTCACCTTCGTCAAGCACCATATGGGTGCCCTCATCTAGCCTTTGTTAACGCTAGCACTTACAGCTAGCGACTCGTATATTCCCGTTAACTCCTCCTACATTCCTTAACAACCTTCTGGGTCTTTGCAGTGATATGACTCTATGTCTAAAGTCATAAGTCCTGGTTAAAAACAAACCATACTATGTGCTGAAAACTGTAGGCATAACAGGCAGACAACTCCCAGAAATCCCATAAAACATGGAAACATTCAATTAATTCACACTTCTAAAAAGCTAGTAAAATAATAGGGTATTCAGACGAGTAAAGGGACGATAAATGGGCAATAGAATGTCGATCCATTAGGATGGAATGGTGGAGATCTTTCAGGGATGCCTCAGATCAGGAAACAGTCAGAGTCTGACATCCTACTACATGGAAATCAGGGAGAGGATGATCCAGAACATGGGGAGAGCGGAAATAGACGAAGGGAAAGGGGAATATATGCTAGGAAAGAAGGGGAATGGTCCAGAGTAAGGAGAAAGAATTTTAGGATGCTGACTAGGGGAAAGACCCATGGGGAAGGTGTCCAGAAGAGGAAGGAATAGTGTTCCACAGAATGAAGGAGGAGGATGAATGATGGTCAGGAAACGATCTAGAATGAAGGGAAACAATGTGGAAAGGGCTTAGGAAGAAGAGGGGAAAGCACTGGGGTCAAGGGAGTACTTGGTATGTCAGAACATATGAACTACCAGGTACTCTGGGAAGTAGAAGGAAAGGGACTGGGTCAGGAGAAATCAGGACATCGGACCACTTGAAAATATGAATGTTTAGAGGGAAGGGTATCGGATGAACACATTCCCAACATAGGGAACCAGTACATTCATGGCTCCCAAAGAACATGAACATTTTCATGGAAATAGTCAAAACTCCGGAATCTGGAATCTGGTGGATCTGGAAATTGTTAGTCAAGATCCAGGGCATCGGATCTAGTGGAATAAGACATGGTTCAGGTCGGATGGATGGATGTAGGCCTTCAGACAGGTGTCAGAATGAGTTGGGGAGATCTGTTTCCTTCATTCCTCTGGAACATGAATGTTTCCTGGAAATAGGAAAAACATCGGAACTAGAACATAATTCTATCATGTTCTATGCTGGAAGGGGTCACAAATGGATCAATAGGTGTTGGCTGAAGGGATCTGGACGGAACTAGGGGTAGAATCTCACACAATTACTGTAGAAAAATGGTCCTATTACCAGGAAGTCATAGATTTCACAAGTCACATGTAGATGGTCTGTGCACCCTGTAGACTAGTATAAATAGGGTAGAATTAGGCTAGAATCGACAGGCAATTGGTGGATAAAGGCTCGGTGGTTCCCAGGGAGTGAATTGCTTAGGCCGGAGTTCATTGAGATCCTCTGCTTTCTGACTTATAGTCAAAAGTATACCTTTTTGTCTCTACGACGTTAAACTTTCTTTTGAATGGTTTAACGTGATTGGATTGACTCAGCCCCAGAGCATCAGTATATTGTGCAAGCAAGTACTACAGCAGATCTCTCAACCGGCTGTGATTTGGTAGCGACACTAATGGCTGCACTGTTATCTCTTATCTCTCTCTCTCACTTCCTTAATGCCTCTGACCTCACAACTCCTTACCGAGTTTCTGGGACTTTGCTTGACTACTCTCACACACACGTAACGCTAGTACTTGCTAGCTATCCCTATCTGGCTGGTCTTGTTGGTTGTTCCCTGCATGGCAGCTAGGCGGCAAGTCAGCGCATCAGCGCATTACCGTCTGCCGCCACATGGGCTGCTCCCCGTACTCTGCCGCTACCAGTACCCAGCCCCTATTCCCCGCCAACATTGTAGAAGCGACCTACCTCCAGCCACCTCCTGATTCCTTATTAACAACTACTGACCTCATTGCTCGATGTGCCATCGACCTCCAATGCAGACAAGCCAATCTCAACCATTTACACGATACTGTCCTTACTGCCCGCCAGTTAGCTGCTCTCTGTTTCAAACAAGAACACGCCGCTACAATTCAAGACTATGACTTCAAGCAAGGAGATCTAGTGTTGATGAGAAATACACGAATCAAAGTCATCCATAACAAGAAAATGCGACCTCAATACTTAGGACTGCTAGTGGTAATATCACAAAACCGTGGAGGCGCTTACATTCTCTGCAAACTGGATGGATCGTACTCCACTGACTGGTAGCCACCTTTTGCTTAGTCCCCTACTTTGCCTGCAAACACATCCCTCTCCCTACCGACGTTTTTGACATTGATACTGACCATTTAAGAATGTTAGAAAAAACTGACTTACTCGATGATGAAGACTCCTTTAATCACGACAACTCATTGAACAATGCCATCGAAGAAGACTAGAAAACACCGTTTACACCTATCCACCCCCACTCACCATTAAAATCCCAAAACCTTAACGGCTCTTGATAAGCCCTTATTTCTATTGTTTTGTTTCCCTCTTCATCTTTACTTACTCCATTTCTACTCTTCATAGACTTTCTTTCTACACATGCCTTCCAGCATACATGCCTGCCGTTAAGCCCTCTATTTATTCTTTCTAACTTGTCACCACTGTTCCCCATTTGCCTTTCGTTAAGATGCAGTTGTCAAGTGACTTTGTGCAAGTGCCATGATGATCTACTGAGCATTTATCTTTTTCAAACCGTTTATTTCCTTTTGCTTCGACCTTTCGCTATTTGTTTTATTTTCTTCAGACTGTTATCTTACCAGTTAGGCTGGACTCCAAGAAAATCATTTATTTAAAAAGACCCCTTAAGGGGGTCAGTCTGTGACAAGGATAAAACAAAACTAAAATAATTCTCAGGAGCTACTAGAGGTGAAATTGTCATCGGTCGGGATTGGCAGATCACTCAATTCTCCCCAATACTCCTCCATCACTCCCACCTCCAACTGCCACGCAATAAAAGCGTTGCAGTCATCCTGGTACTGTAAAAGAGTGCCCCACACCCATGTCAACAAGCTAAATCGGGCCCGCGCTACCCAAAGATTGTTTTCCGCCGCCACCAACTCCCTCCCCATCAGCTGGCAGATCTTGGCTGCCCTTGACCGGTACCGCTCCAAGTTGCCCCAGGGATCAAAGGGGACTGGGACCAGCAGGTCCTCGCTCAACCATTGGATCTCCTCCTCGACAGTTGGTTGAGGAGGAGTTCCGAAGTCTGATGGCTGAATGAGGTTGTTAATACTAATGAACAGTCGCTAAAGAAAGGTCACTTACCGACTTCCTCACTGTCTCCTGGCCCGTTCCCTCTGCCATCTCGATCTCGGGGGTCTCCATCTCTACCGGCCTGACAGTAACGAACCAACCATTAGTGAAAGCTGCAAAGTCTAGCAAGTCAGCCACTGTCAGGTCTCGCTGACGACGGGGGCTCAGCTACACTGGCAAGTGCTCAGGAGGCTAAGTACAGGCCCAGGGCTTTGCAGAAGCTCCGGGTACAGCTACAAGTGGTCCGGGGGAAGTCCGGATGCTCCGGGGTACGAGTAGTGACGTGCATGAAGTCTTGAGTGCTCCAGGTGGGGGCACAAGGACAGGGGGTAGGGTAGGGACGCAACGGAGGGGGAACGGGTGGCGAAGGGGGATGGTACAGATCGGGGATGGGAGTAGGGTCGGAATGGTAGGAGTAGGTATGGAGGGGATGGGGATGGATTGGCTAGGAGACCAGGATGGGGAGAGAAAGAGATACGGACAGTAGGTAGGGAAACGGAGAAGAGAAACGGAATAGAGATAGAGAGATGGAGGAGAGATACAGAACAGAGATACTTGTCATGGAACGGAAACGAGGCACGGAGACGAGAGATGAGAGACGCGATGAGAGAGAGAGGCAAGAGAATAGATTGAGATTGAGATAGAGACAGAGACAGAGACAGAGACACGGAAATACGGAGAACTATGGTTAATATCAAGGCTACTTCCCTTGTACGCTATCCTATGGTTTATGTACTACCCTTCTGCTAAGTCCCGGGTAGGATCCTAGCCAGGACCAAGGCATCTGATTCCCCTGGCTAAGTCCTGGGACTGGCTCCCAGCCCCGGGGTCGTGATAGTGGTCGGGGCGTGCTGGTGTGGGTTAGGGCAGGCTTGTGTCGGGTGGGTCAGCGGTCATGGTGCATGGTGGTGGCGCCTCCCAGCGCCACATAAGCAGGTGGCATTGTGACGTGCTGACGGTTCGCGGGAGGAATGTTGCGGAACGTTATGTGATGGCTGGGATGCCGGGGGTCTGGATGCGTCCAGTGACAGGGAAGCCTTGGGGTGACATGTCGGCCAAGGTGCCATGGTTCGGTGATGGCTGTGGATCTGTTTGGAGATGGCCGCGGGTGTTGCCGGTGCAGCATTGGGAGGTTGTTGGCGGTCCTGGAGGTGCACAAGGGGTGCGGGGGAGGTGTGTGTTGAGCCTGGGGCAGTGTATGGGAGTCCAGAGATGGTGGGGTCATGACAGCCACCTACCGACTGCCACTGGGACCTGCTACCAGCCCTGTCTCCTCAGGCACTCCGCTGCCGCCCAAGCTCTGCTTGATGGCCTTTGCCACTGCTGCTCTCTCCTCTGCAGGAGTTGCCTCTCACAACCCTTTGGCCACTCCTTCATCACCCAACTCTATCCAGCACCACTTGGACCCCTTTGCAGGAGTCGGGACCTTGTCCTTGCTTGACTCCACTACGGATTGGCTCTTTATGCCAACAGTCCTTACTGGCCCCTTCCCCTTGCTGGTTCCCTCTGCTACCCTCCCCTCCTGCCTCGTCAGCAGGGGAGTGTTGCTTTCTTAACGGTGGGTGTCCCGCCACCCACTGCTATCTCTCGCTGCCCCTCCAGGTACTTCCTCGCCGCCTTAACCAAGGCGGTGCCCTCCACCTTCTTCCCTTTATGGCCCTTGCGCCGGCCCCATGATGACTGCCCATGGGCAGAACACCCCTTGCTGGCCTCATTGCAACGATAGCAAGGGAAGGTGCCGGTAGGATACCAGCACCCCTTGGGATTGTTAACGGCCCAGCAGCCATCACACTACCGTTACCTTTAGCAAAAGCAGAGGACAGAAAAGAAGTCATTACTGCTTACTGCGCCGACCCTCTTGCGGAAGGCTGCTGCTAGCTTCCTCTCCTTCTGCCCAACCTATTCCCCTGCGCCCACTCCCATATCCAGGACTGTTGCGGGCAAGTGCCCACGCAGCAACCGCTTAAGCTCCTGGTCGTTGAACAATGTGGGAGGCACAAACTCCTAACAAAAGCCATTAGTAGGTACCGTTAATGGTACAGGCCCCCTTACATCCTCTTTGCTCTTGTTGTCAGTTGTTGCCCTCTTCTTGCCCTTGTCTTTCCATGAAGGAGTCTAGGAAAGCCATTAACACCCAATCAAAATGCTGCGGAGCAAGCTTCTTACCAGCTCTTTTTCATCGTTATCCACATCTGCCTGCTCCTTGCCTTTCAGCAACCACTGCAAGCGCCAGCCGTTAATGTTTTACAGACTGCAACAAATGGGGAACTTACCTTAGGAACTGTCATTGTCCTTGTCCTTGCCCCCGTTGTGGGTCTTGGAGTCTTTGGTGTCTGCGGTAGCGCCGGCAACTCCGCTCCAGCGCTACCAGCAGCTCCAACCTATTGACTCGACCCCTCACCCCTGTCCTCCCTCATACCAGCCAATGCCACCGGATCCTTTGGCAGGTGCTGAAAGAAAAACTGCTCATCAAAAGAGAGTTCTGTAAAAAGCTAGGGTTCACCTTAACGACATTGCTAAAGTTCCTAGCGACACCATTAGCGCTTACCATCATGGGCCCCACTGCCACATCCTCAACCTCCATCACTCCCTCTGGCACCGCACCCTTAGCACAACCGTTAGTATACCGGACAGGCGGTTAGAAAACAGAAAACTTACAAAATCTTTGTCATATGGCCTCATCCAGGCCTCTTCCTTGTATTGGGCGTATAGCGCCCAACAGTCCTCACCTACTGCCTCCTGCTCCGCCCACGTGACTCCGCTTCTGCCCACCGACTCGAACCAGTGCAGATAAGTCAATAGAATTGACGTTACCGCCAACTGTGGGTTTGTAGCGAGGAGCGCGTGCCCCATCCCAAGCACCTTGGGCACCTTCTCGAGAAACTCTTGTGCAGCCACAAATTGCGCAAAGGTCATAGAGTAGTTGAAGAAAGCGGGTGTTGACATGTTAGAAGTGCTGGAATGACAAAGTCCAAAGGACCGCTGGAATTTATTTATGGTTTTTTGGTATGGCGCACAGACCAAGACCCCCCACACGGACCACGATTAATGATCACGGGACTTCGAGGATTTTCCTTTGACTGGGGACAGTCAGTTTTTCAGTCAAGGGGAGATGATACAACCCAGTCAGCGCTGGCTGTATGACACTGACAAGTCGAACCAAGCACGTGACCTCAGCATGTGACCGCTACCAACCGACCGCTAACGACACTGACCGTTACCAACCTTTCCCTTAATGACCGAGCCAACCTTCAACAATCCAGCCCCCTCTCTACAGCCCCCGACTGGCAGCTGACAATCAATCGTAAAATAAATTTTGTAAAATAAATTTCACTTACTATTTTTCTTCCTTGATCTACTTACAATTTTTACCATATTACTTACAATTTTCCTATTCAATAGTGGCCCCTGACATCCATTATCACATGCGACCACTACGCTTACTATCTCTTACCAGTCTCCCCTTTTATTTCCTTACGTACCTATAAATACTGCCCTGTCAGTAGCTAAACATCATCAAATCATACCAGAGTCTAGTCCCCGTTTCAGACTACACTTAAGATCTCGTTCTTGCTCTTGCTTTGTTAACGGCTGATTTGGGTTTAGCCAGTCCAGTCTCCTTTGGTTTCCACGCTCAGCTTAATGGTATTGTTAAACTTAGCACTCATTGTCTTCGTTACGCGCCATACGGGTGCCCTCGCTTCACCTTTGTCAAGCACCATACGGGTGCCCCCATCTTGCCTTTGTTAACGCTAGCGCTTATGGCTAGTGACTCGTATATTTCTGTTAACTCCTCTTAAATTCCTTAATGACCTTCTGAGTCTTTACAGATCTCTCAACCTGCTGCGATTCGGTAGCGACCCTAACGTCCAAACCATTACCTCTTACCGCCCTCTCTCACTTCCTTACCAACTCCATCCTCACAACTCCTTACCAAGTTTCTGGGACTTTGCTTGACTCCTCTCACACACATAACACTACTACTTGCTAGCTATCCCTATCTGGCTGGTCTTGTTGGTTGTTTCCTACATGGCAGCTAGGCAGCAAGTCAGCACATCAACAGTATGGCGCAACTTGGTCGGGTGCTGGCAGGGCATCGTCGTTGTAACGCGGTGGCCCCCGGGACTTGGTTGGATGTGGCGGTGGACGCAGGTGAACCCCTACCATGCTACAAAGACAACATGGCAACTGTGGCAGCCCAGCTGGAGGCGGCAATGCTAGTTGAGGTGGGGGTACCGGAAGAGGAGTGGAGTGCCGGGGGGGGGGGTCAAGTGAAGGGGAAGGTCTTCTTGTTCTTTTTGTCTCCGGGAGTCTGTGCGCCGCATCCTATACTGTAGCTTTAGACATGTACATACCGCTCTTGTCATCTTCTTTTCCCTGATTCTAAATACATTTCTTGTGATGTCAGGATTAGTGAGAGTTGGGGGAAAGGTAGAAAGGGGCTTAGGGGTGCTGGTGGGAGTTGAATCCCTAGTGAATCCAGAGGCAGGGGTTAGGCCCACTACTGCCATCTGTAAGTTCTAGTCCCGGGGGTCCTGGGGCTTGTTGGGGTGCTGCCAGTGGAAGTCTCGGAGTGCCAGGGGAGCTCCAGAGAGATTCTCGCAGGGTTCCCAAGTGTCATCCTCGGGGCTGTAACCTTTCCAATGCACGAGGTAAAGGGTTCGGTTGCGGACTTGTTGGGAGTCAAGGATTTGATTGACTTTGTATTGGGCGTCACCTTCAAGTTTGATTGGCAGAGGTCGTTCGGGTTGCTGGCTGGGGAAGGGATCTGGGGCGTATCTTTCGAGGAGGCGGACATAGAACACCGGGTGGAGTCCTTTGAGGGCTGGGGGTAGGTCGAGTCTGTAGGAGTGCGTCAAAACTTTCTGGAGGATTTTGAAAGGTCCAAAACGCTTGTGATTGAACTTTGGGGAGGGTTGGTGGGTTTTGATGTTGCGTCGGTCAAGCCATACAAGAGTTCCAGGGGGCCAGTTGGGAGTGGGTTCGCGGCGGGGGTTGACATGCTTGGTGTAGGCTTTGTTGGCAGAGTCGATTTCTTCCCGGAGGAACTTGTGTGGGACCAGAGGTCTTGTGCAACTTCATGGGCAATGTGTGAGGGTATGTTGTCAAGAAAGAGGGTGAGCTGGGGGTGGTAACCACTGTTGGCATAGAAAGGGGAAACTCCAGTGGTGGAGTGGGGGGTGTTGTTGTACATGAATTCGGCCAGGGGCAGGTTGTGCTGCCAATCGTCCTGCTGGTAGTTGACGTAGAGGCGGAGGTATTGTTCCAAGGTCTGGTTCACATGTTTGGTTTGTCCATGGGTCTCCGGATGATAGGTGGTGGATAGATTAGTTTTTATTTCCAAGGCGGGCATCGTTGGTGGTGTGGCATGCGATGAAGATGGCTTGTTTCATGAGGTGGCAGACCACCACAAGTATGGCGTCAAAGCCGTCGGAGTCAGGGAGTTCAACAATGTGGTCCAGGGAGATCAATGACCAGGGGTGGCGGCTGACAGGGAGGGGTTTAAGGAGACCATAGGGGCGGTGACGGGGAACTTTGGCCCAGAGGCAGGATTTGCAGGCTCGGACATTGATACGACCCGGTCAGTGCTGGCTGCTCCACACCGACAAGTTGAACCAAGCACGTGACCTCAGCACGTGACCGCTACCAACCGACCGCTAATGACACCGACCGTTACCGACCTTTCCCTTAACAACCCAGCCAACCTTGCGACAATCCAGGCCCCTCTCTACAGCCCCTGACATGCATTATCACATGCAACCGCTATGCTTACTATCTCTTACCGGTTTCCCCTTTTATCGCCTTACTCCTGACATGCATTATCACATTATCACATGCAACCGCTACGCTTACTATCTATTACCGGTTTCCCCTTTTATCTATCACCTTACGTACCTATAAATACTGCCCGGTCAGTAGCTACAAATCATCAAATCGTACCAGAGTCTAGTCCTCACTTCAGACTACGCTTAAGATCTCATTCACGCTCTTGCTTCGTTAACGGCTGATTTGGGTTTACCCAGTCCAGTCTCCTTTGCTCCTCGTGCTCAGCCCGACAGTATTGTTGGACTAGCACTCGTCGCCTTCGTTAAGCACCATACAGGTGCCCTCGCTTCACTTTCGTCAAGCACCATACGGGTGCCCTCGTTTCGCCCTCGTTAAATGCTAGCGCTTATGGCTAGCGGCTCGTATATTTCCGTTAAACTCTTCCATTATTCCTTAACGACTGTTTGGGTCTTTGACAGATTTCTCACTTAGCGACGATTCGGCGCAGACACTAGCGGCCGCACCGTTATCTCTTACCGCTCTCTCACACTTCCTTACCGACTCCGACCCTACTTCTCCTTACCGGGTTTCTGGGACTTTGCTTGACTCCTCTCACACACACACGTAACGCTACTACTTGCTAAGCTATCCCTATCTAGCTGGTCTTGTTGGTTGTTTCCTGCACGGCAGCTAAGCAGCAAGTCAGCGCATCATTTTGGAGCCCACCGCGAGGGGTTCTATAGCAAAATTCCACCGGAAACTCGCCTCCAGGCCAAAAACCGCTTATGTCTCGTTACCGAAGCTTCGCTCCCCATTATCCCTTTTGACACTCCCCCACCTTCGCTGTTAACACCCTTAACGACTCTGCCTCATAACCTTGAAGAGGAACTTGCTACCGCTAGGGAACTTCTCGACATTACCAAACTCTTAGAGAACTTCCCAGGCTATCACATCGACAACTTCCTCAACACACCGCTACCACTGCTAACCCCAGACCCTTATTCCCCAGTTCAATCCTCTATGCCCTTACTGACCACTGTTAACCCTACCGCCATGGGTGACGCCCGTCTTTCCCGCCATATGCCACCTCACAACGACTCTACCGCACCTAAATGGGATGAGAGTTACCCCCGAGAGCTTGCCCAGTATTTCCACGAGCTCGAATATCTCTTAGCAGACTGCGCCGTTAATGACGATAACCAGAAAAAGGAATACGCCGCTCGATACGTATTGTATGACACTGCGGAGACCTGGCTTGGCTTGCCAGAGTTTAGCGACCATACTTACACTGAGTGGAAGATAGCAGTCTTTTGTTTATATCCTGGCACTGAAGAATCTGCCCGTTACACTCTTCAGGATCTCGAGCGACTCGTAAACCAGACTTTCTCGACCAGTATCTCTACTCTTGGACACTTCTCGGACTACTATAGGGACTTCCAGCGCCTGGCGCGTTGGCTCCTGGCTAAAGGCAAGATCTACCGGAACAAGGAATGCTGTCTGTTCCAGCAAGGCATACCGACTTTGTTATGGTCCAAACTCGTCCGCCGTATAGAAATCACCCTTCCCGACCATCACCCAGAGGACCCCTATGAGGTAGAACAAGTCTTTGAAGCTGCCAAATGGGTTCTGAAGGGTACCGACACCACCATGACTTCAAAGAAACTGACGACCACTAATGCTAAGACTCCCGCTGTTAACACCGCCGCCCCCATACCAGCCACTATCATAAAAAAGGAACCTCTCGACATTGCCGCTGCTGCTATTGTTAACGCTCTTGCACACATGGAGGAAAAGATGGCTGCATTGACTGCCGGTAACAGCTCTCAGTCCCGCGCCTCTTGACCTCCTAGCAACAGCTGCCACTTCTGCGGCAAAACCGGTCACACGATGGTATGAGGCAATTGCGTTAAGCTGGAAAGCTTCATCAGTCAAGGCAAGATCCACCGGAACCACGAAGGCAAGGTTGTCTTACCATCTGGCGCTATGATCCCCAATTACGTTGGCAAACGGCTCTTTCTGGAACGCATTGACAAATGGCACAGGCTTAATCCCAACCAGATTCTTACCGGCTGACTCAGCGCTAATGCTAACCCTGACGCGGAACAGCTCCAAGGCATGTCACAGACATTTATCCACAAAGTCTTGCAACCAGAACCCGCTAGCCCAGGAACGTTATCCAGGGAAGAATGTGTCGCTGCCTTAGAATGGGAACTTTATGCTCTACGCCGCCCAGCAGAAGTCTTTGACGGTATCAAAATCCCACGCGCTAAGGGATATCGACCGGTTTCCCCTAAAACCACTAACGACTCCACGGCTACCAGTTCTTCTGCCAGCAAACGCCCCATCCCTGCTAGTTCCCCAGTCGCTAACGATCGTCCTGCCTCTGCCTCCGCTACCGGTACCGCTAAAGCCCCTGAGCTGCTGATCGTTAACCATGTTCCCATGGTCGATCCCCCAGTCCACCCCTATTCCAGTATCTCGTCTCGCTACCAGCCTCCGACTAATCAAAACTTTGGCGCTCCTGACAAATGGCCTGACGCTGCTTACTGGAGTATGGCCCCCATCTATGATATCCAACAGTCCAAGCAGGTATTTGACCGGGTTCTTCAGACCAAGCTTACCATCTCTGTCAGCAAACTCTGCTCCCTCTCTAACAACATCCGGAACCAGTTCAGAAACGCCGTTACTCCTAAATGGACCGCGCCTCCTAATGTCACTGCCTTCCAAGAGTCTACCGATATCGTTGACGACACTCTGCCCTTCTTTTCCCTAAACGACGCTCGTGCTACCGACCCTCCGCTTTCCGACGCCGCTCAAGCCCAAGTCACCTCGATCAACCCAGTGGAAGCGTACATCAAGTCGCTACTGCCTGGTGAGGAGCCGGTTACGTTAACGGTCGCTCAGGAATCCCAGTCAATCCGGTCCATCATGCTCTTGGTCGATAACCGCGAGGAAATCGAAAGTATAGCGGATAGCGGCTCCCAGATCATCTCCATGTCTGCTGAAGTCACTAACTATCTCGGTATCTCCTACGACCCCAGCATCATTCTGAACATGCAGAGCACTAATGGTACTATGGACAAATCCCTCAGTCTAGCTCGTAACGTCCCTTGCACTGTTGGCAGTATCACGCTGTACCTTCAGATCCATGTCCTACACTCCCCTGCTTACAACATCCTGCTCGGTTGCCCCTTTGATGTCTTGACCAAGAGTATCGTCGATACACTTAGCGAAACGGAAACCATGATAACGATAACGGACCCCAAGACCGGCCTTTGTCGCACCATCCCTACGTTTCCCCGCGGTCAGCACAAGCAACAGAGGGTTCAGCCCAAGTATAGTGCCGGACCGCCCCGTTGCTTTTGCCACCATCCCCACGGTTAGCGACTCTGAGGAAGACTTAGCAGTTGTCCTCGACTATGACCACCAAAAGCACTCTGTTATAGTGCAATTGCATACCCCGCTCAATTCCAAAATATTAGAAAACCCAAAAACAGTTTCCAACAATCTCTCTCTTGCCTATTTATATGTGACCGCTAGCGACCTTACCGAGACCGTTATCCTGCCGTGCTCTTATTTTGTTTCCACTAGTCTCTCCGATCCCTCTATTCTTGGCCAAGCATCTGGAATGCTCGATACCGTCTCTACCCCTGTTTATGTTAATGTCCCCTTCCCAGCCATTTACGCCGCTGCTGAGCCAAAATGCAAAGGAGTCCAAGTCAAGAAGAAATACAAGCCCGTCACATTGAAGACCAAGCCCATCGCTAGCCATGTTAGCAAAGACTTCCGAATCGAACAACACATCCTTGGCGACCCCTTAGCAAACATACCCAAGCTCAATCCTAATCCCCTTCCTTTCTTACCGACTCCCCGCTTTACCGACAACTGCAAAGCGACTTTCGTTAAGGAACACGATACTGGCTTTCTTACCCAAGATGAGCTTAACGTACTCGTGGACCTTGTCGCTAAGCAACAAAATGTGTTCACTTGAGAAGATTCCGAATGAGGTAGCCTTTGACCCGACTTCTTTCCCCCCATCCACATACCGACCATCCCTCACGTTCCTTGGGTTCAGCACAACCAACTGATACCACCAGGCCTCGAAAAGGAAATCTGCAAAATCATCCGTAGCAAGATTCAAGCAGGCGTTTACGAGTCCTCGAACTCCGCTTACCGGTCGCGCTGGTTCTGTGTCTTGAAGAAAAACGGTAAACTTTGTCTAGTCCACAGCCTCGAGCTGTTAAACCAAGTCACGATCTGCCACTCTGGCATTCCCCCATTCCCCGACCACATTGCCAAATCCTTCGCCGGCCGCATTTGTGGCGCTACCCTTGACCTCTATGTTGGCTACGACGAGCGCTTTATTGATCCCACCTCCCGCGACTTAACGACTTTCCAGACACCGTTTGGCACCCTCCGTCTAGTAACGCTCCCGATGGGATGGACTAATGCTGTGCCCATCTTCCACAACGACGTCACACACATCCTCCAGCCCGAAATCCCCCATAACGCCCTCAGCTTCATCGACGACGTTGGCGTTAAAGGTCCGAAGGACTGGAAACTCGTTAACGGCTTGCCCGCTAAGCATCCCGACAATTCCAACATTTGTCTAGTGCTTTGGGAGTTCTTTGAACTCCTGAACCGTGTCCTTCAGCATATGAAGTACTGTTGTGGCACTTTCTCCGGTCATAAGCTAGTCCTTTGCACGCCAACCTTTAAGATCCTCGGCCACGTTTGCACTCCTACCGGCTGAGTTCCTGACAAAAACCATTTAGCGCTATTGGACCGCTGGGGCCCTTGCCAGTCACTAACCAAAGTCCGCGCCTTCCTATGTACCGTTGGAGTCCTCTGGATGTTCGTTAAGAACTTTGCCCATCATGCTCATCACCTAACAAAGCTCACCCGTACTGGCATTCCCTTTGAATTTGGACCCGACCAGCTTAACGCCCAGAAAGACCTCGTCAAAGCCTTACACAACGCTAAACCCCTCGTTCCCATCAACTACAAATCCGACAATCCCATGATCGTAGCGGTCGACACCTCCTACATAGCGGTCAGTTTCTACCTCTGCCAGTGCACTTCCGACAATCGCAAGCAATGTCGCTATAACCGTTTCAGTTCCATCACCCTTAACGAACACGAAGCTTGCTTCAGTCAACCCAAGCTCGAGCTTTACGGTTTGTATAGAGCCTTGCAGGCGCTATGCATGTACCTCCTAGGCATTAGGAACCTTATCATCAAAGTCAACGCCCGTTACATTAAAGGTATGCTACAGAACCCTGACATTCAGCCTTCAGCTAGTATGAACTGCTGGATCATGGCTATCCTTATGTTCCACTTCGAGCTTGTACATGTTAAAGGAACCTTCCACAGACCCAACGGACTTTCACAACGACCGTTACAGCCTACCGACCCTCCCCCAGACAATACCGACAACGACATCTTCGAAGATTGGATTGATCGTATGCATGGATTCATGCACCATGTTCAGTTACTGACCGCCCTTGCCCATTCCACCTCTACCATCCCTCGTTTACCCCCACTCACCCATTACCGTCCGACTCTAACGACATTTGTTAATGATACCGTTCCCCTTGCTGAAGTCTCAATTCCACCTGTTACCGACCCCCTTTCCTACGACAACGTCCCTTGCTCACCCAAGGCCCTTGCCAGCAACAAAAGAGTTCAACTCGTCAGGCAGTGGCTTACCAACTTCAAGCGACCACCAGGCCTTGACGACAAAGCCCTCGCTACTTTCCTTCGCTACGCTAGCGGCTTCTTCCTCGCTAACGGCAAGCTTTGGCAATGCAATCGCAACGGTGAGCACAAGCTCTTCATACCAGTTGACTCACAACTTTGCATTCTGCATGCTATGCATGACGACCTTGGACACTGCGATCTGTTCGCTACGAGAGCTGCCCTGCTGGAGTGCTTTTGGTGGCCTCAGATAGCGGTCAATATCGTTTGGTACATTCGCTCGTGCCACATTTGCCAAGTCCACCAAACAACCAAAGTCCTCATACCGCCTACTGTCACTATCCCCGCCGCCTTATTCAGCAAAATCTATATCGACACCATGTTCATGCCGCCTTCGAACAAGTTCAAGTATATCATCCAAGGACGCTGTTTGCTAATCCACTACCCTGAATTCTGCATGCTCGCTCACGAAAATACTGACACTATCGCTAAGTGGCTCTTTGAAGACATTATCTGCCGCTGGGGCACCCTTAGTGAAATTGTTACTGATAATGGTCCCCCCATCATTAAAGCTGTCACTTACCTCACCAAGAAGTACCACATCAACCACATTTGCATATCCAGCTTCAACAAACGCGCTAACGGTATCGCCGAACGACCTCACTTTGACATTTGACAAGCCCTCTTCAAAGCCGTTAATGGAGACCAGTCCAAGTGGAGCTCAGCCACTTACTCTGTCTTCTGGTCAGAACGTGTTACCGTCCACTGCCAAATGGATTGCTCCCCTTACTACGCCGCTACCGGTACTCATCCCCTATTCCCCGCCAACATCATAGAAGCGACATACCTCCAGCCACCTCCCGATTCCCTGTTAACGACTACCGACCTCATTGCTCGACGCGCTATCGACCTCCAACACAGACAAACCGATCTCGACCGTTTACACGGTACCGTCCTTACTGCCCACCGGTTAGTGGCTCTCTGCTTCAAACAAGAGCACGCCGCTACCATTCGAGACTACGACTTCAAGCAAGGAGACCTAGTATTGATAAGGAATACACGCATTGAAGTCACCCATAACAAGAAGATGCAACCTCGATACTTAGGACCGCTTGTGGTAATCTCATGTAACCATGGAGGCGCTTACATTCTCTGCGAATTAGATGGATCCGTACTCCACCGACCAGTAGCCGCCTTTTGCCTAGTCCCTTATCTCACCCGCAACCACATCCCTCTCCCTACCGATGCCTTCAACATCGATACCGACCATTTAAGAATACTAGAAGAAACCGACTTACTCAATGATGAAGAATCCCTTAATCCCGACGAACCCTTAGACAATGCCGCCGAAGAAGATTAGAAAACACCATTTCCACTATACACCCCACTCACCGTTAAACTCCCCGAAAACCTTAATGGCTCTCGATAAGCCCTTATTTCTATTGTTTAGTTTCCATTTTCATCTTTACTTACTTCACTTCTATTCATCATAGACTTTCTTCCTACATACGCTTGCCGACATATACGCCAACCGTTAAGCCCTTTATTTACTCTTTTCAACTTGTCACCACTGTTCCCCATTCGCCTTTCATTAAGATGCAGTCGTTAAGTGACATTGCGCAAGCACCATGATGATCTACTGAGCATTTACTTTTTCCACCATTTATTTTTCTTCTGTTTCTTTCACTTCGATTTTTTCACCCTGCCTTTCGTTAAGACGCAGTCGTTAAGCGACGTCGTGCAAGTGCCATAATGATCTACTGAGCGTTTATCTTATTTTAACCGTTTACTTCCTTTCGCTTCGACCCTTCACTATCCGTTTGACTTGTCTTCTCTTTGGCACTTCCATTTCCTCCGACCGCTATTCTTACCAGTCAATTGCGCCTCCAAAAAAAAAAAAAAAATACTTTATTACAAGACCCCTTGAGGGGGTCAGTCTCCGACAAAGACAAAGCAAAAACTAAATTAAAGATTGTTTTCAGGAG
Source organism: Termitomyces sp. MG145 (assembly GCA_003313055.1). Classification (NCBI taxonomy): domain Eukaryota; kingdom Fungi; phylum Basidiomycota; class Agaricomycetes; order Agaricales; family Lyophyllaceae; genus Termitomyces; species Termitomyces sp. MG145. Next base: position 27,066 of record QGOB01000329.1, on the reverse strand, counting down.
CTACTGGAAGTGAAGTCGTCGTCGGTCGGGATAGGTGGATCGCCCGACTCTCCCCAATACTCCTCCGTCACCCCCACCTCCGACTGCCACGCAATAAAAGCATCACAATCGTCCTGATATCATAAAAGGGCACCCCGCGCCCGCACCAGCAAGCTAAACCGCGCCCGCGCCGCCCGAAGATCGTTCTCAGCCGCTATCAGCTCCCTCCCCATCAGTCGGCAAATCTCCGCTGCCCTTGACCGGTACCGCTCCAAGTCGCCCCGGGGATCGAAGGGGATGGGGACTGGTAGGTCCTCACCCAACCATTGGATCTCCTTCTCCTCGACAGTCGGTCAAGGAGGAGTCCCGAAGTCCGATGGCTAAGCAAAGTCGTTAATACTCGAGAAACGTCGCTGAGAAGTCACTTACCGACTTCCTTGGAGCCCCAGTCACATCACCCATTTCCACCTCAGGCGTCTCCATCTCTACCGGCCTGATGGTAACGAATCAGCCGTTAGCGATAGCTGCAAAGTCTAACAAGACTTACCGACTACCGCTTGGACCTGCGACTGGTCCTGCCTCTTCGGGCACTCCACCACCGCCCAAACTCTGCTCGATGGCCTTCTCCACCGCCGCCCTTTCCTCTGCCAGAGTCACCTCTTGCGACGCTGCAGCCACCCCTTCGTCACTCGACTCTACCCGGCGCCGCTTAGAGCCTCTCACTGGCATCGGGGCCTCGTCATTGCTCGACTCGACCACCGAATGACTCCTTACCGCCCCTTTGCCCTTGGCGGCGCCCTCCGTTACCGTCCCCTCTTGACGCGTGAGCAAGCTCAAAGTTGCTTTCTTGACCGCCCTTGCACTGAGCAACCCTTGCTTACTTCGTTGCATTGGTAGCATGGGAGGTTGCCAGTGGGGTACCAACAACCTTCCGGGTCGTTTAGAGCCCAGCAACCATTGCACTACTGCCAGGACCGTTAGTCAGCAGCCACTAAGGGGGGTAGGATGGTACTTACCACCCTGACTTGCTCCTGGAACGCCGCCCTTGCAACCGGCGCCACTAGCTTCCTCTCTTTTCTTCGCCCTGCTCGCTCCCCGGCACTCGCTCCTGTATCGAGCACTGTCGAGGGCAAGCGCCCACGCAGCAACTTCCTCAGTTCCCGGTCGTTAAAAGACTCGGGAACCGCCACCTCCTCTTCACCCTCAACGTTGCTAATCGTCGCCTTCTTCTTCCCCTTGCCTTTCCGCGGAGTCTAGGCGTTAATGCCTAGCCAAAACACAGCCGACCAGTTGCTTACCATCTCTTCTTCATCGTTATCCTCGATTGCCCGCTCCTTGCCCTTCTGCGACCGCTGCGGGTGCCCGCCGTTAATACTTTACCGATTGAGACAAACCAAATTTACCTTAGGGACCGTCATTGTCCTCATCCTCACCTCCGTTGCAGGTCTTGGAGTCTTCGGAGTCTGAGGTAGCACTGGTGACTCCGCTCTAGCGCTACCGGCTGCTCCTCCTTGCCGGCTTGACCCCTCCCCCCGGTCCTCCCTTGTCCTCGTACCGGCTGATGCCAGCGGATCCTTCGGCGGGTGCTGGAAGAAAAACTTTTCGTCAAAAGAAAGTCCTGTGAAAAGCTAGGATTCACCTTAACGACATTGCTAAGTTCCTAGCGACACCGTTCGCACTTACCATCATGGTCTGCACCGCCACCTCTTTGATGTCCATTGTCCCCTCCGGTACCGTACCCTTGGCGCGACTGTTAGCATACTGGTAAAAACTGTTAGGAACCAACGAACTTACAAAATGGTTGTCAAACGGCCTCGTCCAAGCCTCCTCCTGGTACTTGGCGTATAACGCCTTGCACTCGTCCCCTACCGCCCCCTGCTCAGGCCACGTAATACTGCTCCTGCCAGCCAACTCGAACCAGTGCAGGTATGTTGACAGGATCGACGTAGCAGCCAACTGCGGGTTCATTGCGAGGAGGGAGCGCCCCATTGCAAGTACCTTGGGCGCCTTTTCGAGAAAGTCTTGCGTGGCCGCAAATCACACGAAAGAAGCGGAGTAGTTGAAGAATGCGGGTGTCAACATGCTAAAGGAGTTGAAACGGTGAAGTCCAAGGGACTGCTGGAGTTTATTTATGATCTTTCGGTATGGCACATGGACCAAGACCCCCACACAGACCACGCTTAACAATCACGAGACCTCGAGGATTTTCCTTTGACTGGGGACAGTCAGTTTTTCAGTCAAGGGGAGATGATACGACCCGGTCAGCACTGGCTGCCCCACACCGACAAGTCGAACCAAGCACGTGACCTCAGCACGTGACTGCTACCGACCGACCGCTAATGACACCGACTGTTACCGACCTTTCCCTTAATGACCCAGCCGACCTTGCGACAATCCAGGCCCCTCTCTATGGCCCCCAACATGCATTATCACATGCAACCGCTACGCTTACTATCTCTTACCGGTTTCCCCTTTTATCGCCTTACTCCCGACATGCATTATCACATTATCACATGCAACCACTATGCTTACTATCTATTACCGGTTTCCCCTTTTATCTATCACCTTACGTACCTATAAATACTGCCCTGTCAGTAGCTACAAATCATCGAATTGTACCAGAGTCTAGTCCTCACTTCAGACTACGCTTAAGATCTCATTCACGCTCTTGCTTCGTTAATGGCTGATTTGGGTTTACCCAGTCCAGTCTCCTTCACTCCTCGCGCTCAGCCCGACAGTATTGTTGGACTAGCACTTGTCGCCTTCATTAAGCACCATACGGGTGCCCTCGCTTTGCTTTCGTCAAGCACCATACGGGTGCCCTCATTTCGCCCTCGTTAAATGCTAGCGCTTATGGCTAGCGGCTCGTATATTTCCGTTAAACTCTTCCGTTATTCCTTAACGACCATTTGGGTCTTTGACAGATTTCTCACTTAGCGACGATTCAGCACAGACACTAGCAGCCGCACCATTATCTCTTACCGCTCTCTCACACTTCCTTACCGACTCCGACCCTACTTCTCCTTACTGGGTTTCTAGGACTTTGCTTGACTCCTCTCACACACACACGTAACGCTACTACTTGCTAAGCTATCCCTATCTAGCTGGTCTTGTTGGTTGTTTCCTGCATGGCAGCTAGGCAGCAAGTCAGCGCATCAACGTACTGGGTGATGTCGTGCTTGAGTCCAGGCCAGAAGTAAGTCCAGGAGATAAGCTGAACAGTCTTATGGATTCCTGGGTGTCCCCATAGCATGTGGTTGTGATGTTGTCGGAGGATGTTGAGGCATATCTTTTTGTGGTCTGGGGTGTAGATTCAACCGTCCCGGAGGAGGAGGGAGTTGTCGGTCGATGGGGTTGGCAGGGCATCTTCCAGAGTGTTCCGGGGGTTGTGCTGAGTGAAGAAGGGGTCTGGGAGTGCATTGCAGATTTGGTGTAGGATTCCTTCTTTGTTCATAATCAGCATGGTGCGGAGGTGCTCCAAGGGAATGACAACTCGGTGATTAAAGGAGTTCTGCTCTGCCTCAAATGACTTTTTTGAGTAGATGTCCGGTTGTTGAGTGAGGGTATCAGGTTTGGCTCCAAGGCAGCCAGGGCAGTAGTGGATGGTGAAGTTGTATTCCAAGAGGGTCTCCAACCAGCTGGCTTGGTGGCAGCTGAGCTGCTTTGTGGTTGTGAAGTACTTGTTATAAATGGAAAAGTGACCATACCAGGAATTGAACCTAGGACCTCTTGGGTATGCACCCCATATTATGCTCTAACCACTGAGCTATATGGTCTGGTTACACAAGGAGCTAGTAGGTTACATATAAGTACCTTCTAGGCATGAGATGGTTACTACTACTGCCACTAGGGTTCACTGCAGGAACTGGAACACAGGACAGTTTTGTGTAGTTAACTCAGAGCTCTAAGCTGTCAGATGACTTGACCTGTCATCATCTAACACATCCCCCTAACATGGCAAGTCATATGACTTATTACTCACAATTCCATTAAGTAAGCAGGCTGACTTAAGCACAAGGAAGTGCCGGGGCCTATAACCTGTTATAAATGGAAAAGTGACCATACCAGGAATTGAACCTAGGACCTCTTGGGTATGCACCCCATATTATGCTCTAACCACTGAGCTATATGGTCTGGTTACACAAGGAGCTAGTAGGTTACATATAAGTACCTTCTAGGCATGAGATGGTTACTACTACTGCCACTAGGGTTCACTGCAGGAACTGGAACACAGGACAGTTTTGTGTAGTTAACTCAGAGCTCTAAGCTGTCAGATGACTTGACCTGTCATCATCTAACAGTACTGGAGGTTGTTGTAGTTGGAGTAGACTTAGATGTGGTGGGGTGCTCCTTCGAGGTAGGCCTGCCATTGCTTGAAGGCTTCGACTATGGCAAGCAGCTCCTTATTGTAGATGTTGTAGTTGAGCTCCACTGGAATCATTGAGCATGTGTAGAAGGCAACGGGGCAGAGCTGGCTGCTGCTGGGGTCCATCTGTGAAAGGATGCTGGCAATGGCATAGTCAGAAGCGTCACATTCCAAGATGATGGGAAGGGAGGGATCATAGTGCCGAAGGATCGGGGCGGAGGTGAAGATGGTTTTGAGGAGTTCAAATATGCTCTGGCACTTGCTGTCCCAATTCCATGGAGTGTCCTTCTGGGTGAGCCAGTTAAGGGGTTTTGTGATGCCAGAGTAGTTATCTATGAACCAGCAGTAGAAGTTGGCGAATCCCAGGAAGGACTGTACCTCCTTGATGTTCCGGGGTGGTGGCCAGTCAAGGATGGCCTGGATCTTGACCAGGTCCATGTGCACGCCATCCAGGGAGACTATCACACCAAGATACTCCACCTCCATAATGTGGAAGGCGCACTTCTCCAGTTTGGTGTGGAGGTGATATCTCCAGAGGCATTCCAGGACTAGGCGCACATGCTTCTGGTGATCGTCGAGGGAGTCTGAGTAGATGAGGATGTCGTCGAGGTACACAATCACGAAAACATTGCTCATGTCATGGAAGATGTCGTTCATGAAGTATTGGAAGGTGGCAGGGGAGTTGGTCATCCCAAAGGGCATGACTGTAAGGGCAACCTCAGAGAGCTGTGGAACTCACACAACTGGCAGAGGGATATCCAAAGATGTATTAGCAAGTGGCTACAGTGTATAGGGCTAGCTACTCACCTGGCAGAGGGATATCCAAAGAGAATAAGTCTGAGGAGTCTCTATACCAGGATGTGGACGCTACTAGGGCCCCAGAAGCGTGGGAATCAACTGTATAGTACACATAAGCCACTGAAAAAGGAGTGTGGGAATAAAAGATGAAAAACTCGGACATTGCCAGAGAATGGATTGGTAATGTCCATCAGGTGACTCTGGCAAGTCAGGTGGTCAGAAAAGGGTCAGATGACCAGGAAGGGATCAGATGACCTTGAGAACAATGGTCGACCAGATTGCCAATGAGGGGGAGGGGATACTGATTCTTTTTGGTGACTTTGTTGAGTCCCTGGTAGTCGACGCAGAGTCGAAGGGAGCCATCCTTCTTTTTCACAAATAGTACGGGCACTCCGGTGGCGGAGTTCAAGGGTCGGATGAATCCCTTGCCAACCATCTCGTCGAGGTAGTCCTTGAGGGCGTGGAGCTCCACTTCAGACATGTTGTAGACCTTGCCAAATGGGGGGGAGGTACCGTCTTTGAGGTCGATTGTATGGTCATACAATTGGTGGGGGGGAAGTTCCTTGGCGCTCCCTTCAGAGAAGACATCGGCAAACTCGTGGTACTCGGGGGGGACTACTTCACATAAGATTTGTTCCTCCATTTTGGGTTCAGCAGGGGTTTCCTCAGCACAGAGGTGCTCTTTGGGGAGGGCTGGGAATATATGGAGTTGGAAAGTGGGGGTGCTGTCCCATAGGATGCGCGTGAAGGGTTCCGGGCCTATAATTTTGATGTCCAGGTCGGTGGGGCCAAGGGGATTCTCAGGCACGTTGTTAGGAGGGGGTAGAGAGGGTGTTAGCGGGGGTGTTTTGAGGCCTGGGGCTGGGTAGGAGGGGCCCTTATACTGGTTTTGGGGAATGTTGGGGGGAAAGGGAGAGGTTGGGCATGGGGTTGGAGTCTGGGGTGGTCCGGGGTCACTTTTTGAGGTTGTGGGGGACATCGGTGTTGCCTGGCCCTCCACAGTGTGAAGTTGGAGAGGGATAGCGGTGGCCAGGCTGGCGTCAGGCCCTGGGAAGGTCATTGTGAGGTCTTCCCAGTTGATATTGGGGTTGACATCGCATAGCCAGGGTAGTCCGAGGACAATCGGGGTTGACTCTAGAAGGGAGGTGACCAGGAGGTTCACGGGGAACTGGATGCCATTTTTGAGATGGAGAGTGTTGAAGTGGGAGTGGGTGATGGGGCCAGAGGTGGTGACATTCCCATCGAAGAGCTGGAGTTACAGAGGTTTCCCAAGGGGGCTGGGGAGTAGCCATAACCTTTCGCTGACAAACATCCTGGTGGCCCCGCTATCAATGAGGGTGGGTAGCGCATTGGGGAGGCCGCTGAGTCAGGCATTGATGACAAAGGATTGAGTGGAGATCAAGCAAAGTTGGTGGGGTGTTGGCGGCGGGGATGCGGGGTGCTCTGGGGCATCTGTACCCGGGGTGAGGTGAAGGGGAATGGGTTTGGAGGCAGGCATGGGTTGCCGGCAGGGGCAGAGCCATGAGGTTCTGCCAGTCAATCCGGGGGTTGGTCATGCAGAGCCAGAGGAGCCCCAGGATGAGAGGGGCGGCGGCGTGGAGCTTGGTTACGAGGAACCGGACCTCCTGCCGCTGGCTGTTGGTAAATGCAATGGGTAGCTGTATGGAGTGGGTGATGGCTCCGGAGGATGTGGTACTGCCATTGAAGAGTTGAAGTTGGATGGGGATGGGTAGTTGTTGAAGGGGGTGAGGGGTTGACAAGGCCAGGGACTCATTGACAAAGTTATTGGTGGCGCCGCTGTTGACAAGGGTGTTAAAGAGGGCGGAGGAGGTGTCGAGGGAGGTACTGATGAGGAGGGCCTGTTGGGATTGTGAGGAGAGGTAAGCCATTGTGTGGAGGTAAGAAGCCGTGGTGGAGAAGACATCGAGGTCTGGTCTGCAATTTAGTGCATCTTCTGGAGCTAAACCACTGGTTTGTTTTCCATAAATTGATAGTCACAATCTTCACTGTCGATGGTCCAGACCACGCAGCCCATGGTGCGGCGTTTGGGGCAGTTGTTGATGAAGTGCCCTTGCTCACCACACAGGATGCATGAACCTTCCTTGTGCCAGCACTCCTGCATGTTGCTGGGTATGTCGATCCAGGGTTGGTCAGAGTTCTGGACCCGGTTGGCCTGCAAAGACTCTTTGTCACCGGAGGTGTTGGGGAGGTCAGGAAGGGGATTGGATTCATTGGGGGGAGTCTCTGCAGCGTCGTCGAGGGTGGCGGCATTGAGCTGAGCAGAGGGGCAGGAGCCTGGGGGTCAAGTTGGTCCAGCAGGTCCCTGGCCAGGGTTGGGGTGAGTAGTGGGGGTGGCACCAGTGGGCAGTCCCGCATGTGTCCCCCACGGCTGCCAGAAAGGGTTGTTTGTGGGATTCCAACTGCTCCAGGGGGCCATGGACTCACTCTGGTCTTCCCAATACCACTGGTTGACTTGAGTAACAAGTGCCTTGTATACATTGTATGTGGTCTGTTTGGGGGCGATGCAGAGAACATCCTTGATGCGTTGGGGCAGGGTGCGGTGGAGGGCAAACCGGAGGGCATTGTAGTTCCAACCCATTTCGTAGGCTTCCCGTTCAAACCGGACAATGAAGCTAGTGAAGCATTCCTCTGAGCGCATCCAGAGATTGATAAGTGTCTCCTCCGCTTCTGCTATGGTGTCATAGATGCCGAACTTGCCAGAGAACTCCTGGACAAAGGCCTGCCAATCGGAAAGGACGGGGTTGGTGGAGTCATACCAGAGTAGGGCGGTGTAATGATTGTAGGCGATGCCCTGGAAGTACAAAGCTGTGAATGCAACCCTGGAGTTCTCAAGTTGGAAGGTGACTGGTTTTGCCTGGAACATGGCAAGGCACTGTGTGAGGTAGGTGCGCCACCTGCGGGGATCGCGGCCCATGAAGGGTTCCGGTTTCTGTATGTCAAGCTTCCCTTCGCGTGCCAGTGCATCATGGGTGTCATCCGGAGCATTTTGGTTTCATGTGGGACAGGCATTGTAATAGTAGTAGAAGTTGTTGCCGCCGGGCCGTTGGGGGGGAAAGGCACTCATAGCTGGGCCCCATCCACCTGGGGGTCCGCTGTCTGGGGGTCCTCCACCAGGTGGGAGGCTGTTGCCTCCAGGAGCAGGTCTGGGGGCCCATCGAGGGTGCAGGAGTGCTCTGGGGAGTGGAGGGGCTCCCATGGGAGGTGGCCCACATGGCCCGTGATTGCAGGGGGGTGGTCCAGAGGGAGGGCGCGGCGGTCCTGTGGGGAAGGGGGTGGGTCTGACCTGGAGGAGGGTGCCAGGGTGCCAGGGCCCTGGGGCAGGGTTCATGGGGAGGAGGTCCATTCCCGTAGTTACCTCTGAGGTCAAGATGTGGGGGTCTGTCATGGGCAAAGTTGGGTACTGGAGGGGAGGTGCCTCACCGAGTTGGGTTGCCTCCTCATTTGGGGGTGCAGAATTGTCGACGTAGGATAGGGTGTGGGGGGATATGGCTTTGTCGGGGGGAGAGGCAGGTTGTGGGGGTTCAGTGCAGTGTAGTACTTGGCAAAAGCAAAGTTACTGTAGTTCTGGGGCTTGGTAGCAAATCACACTAAACCGTTCTAAAGCAAACGAGTTTTGTATTGATGTTTATATACCAGTTTCCTGACTATAAGTCCGAAAACTAAAGTAGAGGTTTTTCAATGAAATCCAGCCTAAGTGATTCACTCCCTGGGAACCACCGAGCCTTTATCCACTAATTGCCTGTTGATTCTAACCTATTTCTACTCTATTTATACTGTTCTAATGGGTGCACAGACCATCTTTCCATGTGACTTGAGAATTCTATAAGTAGATTACTATATCCCTTTTCCCATTGAATTCCCTTGAAACATTGCCTATTTTCCGTCCATCCGCCATGTTCCGTTACCCATAAGTCAATTGATAACCCTTTCCTGCATAGAACATGATAGACTCATGAAGAATCTCCGGAGTTTCACTGTTTTCCATGAAACATTCATGTTCTGAGGAGGGAACAATAACATCGGTCCCTCCTGCTGCCTCAAGACCTAATATTCTGTCCTTTCCACTTATCCCTTCATATTCCATGACTTCTGATGCTTCTGGGGCTTGCCTGACAAGTCCTAGAGTCACCATATTCCGGAGTTCTCCCACTTCCAGGAAAACATTCATGTTTCTTGGAAGGACATGAATGTACTTGTTCCAGCTGTTTGAAACATACTAGGAACATATTCATCCGATACCCTTCTTCCTAACATTCATATTTCCATGTAGTCCGATGTCCTGACTTTTCCTGAGCCACCCCTTTTCCTTCTGTCCTCTAGAGTATCTGATAGTTCACCTTGTTCTGACATACCAAATACTCTCTTGAACTCAGAGCTTTCCCCAGCTCTTCCTAAGTCTTCCTACTTCGTTCCCTATGTTTCCTGATCTTCCTTCAATCATTATTGATCCATCCCATTCATTCCGGTGGCAACCACATTTCCTCTTTTGATCATCTTTCCTTATGGGTCTTTCCCCTAGTCAGAATCATTCCTAAAATTCTTTCTCCTTGTTCCGGCCTATTCCCTCTTATTCCTATGGTTCTCCTCTTTCCTTCTTTCGATGATTTCATATTCCGGACCTTCCTATCTTTTTATTCCATGGAGTAAGATGTCAGATTCTTTGATTATCTCTTGATTAGAGATATCTGGCAGAGATCTGCTATGTCCACCATTCCAGCAATAATAATCGATATTTAATTGCCCATTTTTCGTCCCCTTGCTTGTCAGAATACTCTATTATTTTATTAGCCCTTCAGCAATGTGAATTATTTAAGTGTTCCCATGTTTTCCGGTTTCTGAAGAGTTGTCTGCCTGTTATGCCTACATTTTCAGCACATAGTATGGTTTGTTTTAACCAGGACTTATGACTTTAGACATAGAGTCATATCAGCGGGGAGGTCCGGCTTGCTCCAGCTAGCCCCAGGTGCAGAAGACACTGGGGACTGAGTGGGCCTTAGCGCAAGATGAGAGGGCGATGGTGCAGGCAGCGGGTTGGTCGAAGAGGCCCCCTTCCAGGTTCAGGGATTGGAGGGTTGTGGAGGCACATTGAGTTCTCGCTGCTGGCATTGGGCCAGCGGTGGGGCCTGGTCCCAGGGCTGGCTTGGTTCTTCCTGTTGTACATGGAAAGAGTGGGCAGGGTTGATGGGGTCCTCAAAGCGTTGGGGTGTGGGGCTGGTGTGAATTTCATTGGCAAGGGCCAGGAGTTCAGCCCAGAGGGCAGTGTCCACCCAAAGAGTGTTAGCGACGTTGTCGGGGAGGCTGCCCTTCTGGTAGCTCTTGTGGAAGTTGAGGAGTCAGTCAGCTCACTGCTCCAGGGTGCCAGAGACGTCGAGTCGTCCCAGACTGATGAGGAGGGTGTGTGCATGCTGGGAGAAGACAGCGGGGGTGATGCGCAGTGAGCACAAGACATTGTTACGCTGCTGTACATAGGCCTCAACCCGTTGCTGGCATGTGAGAGGGGAGGGGGGGTGTGTGCCGGTGGGGCCGCCGCATGTCAGGGTCATTGGGGGTGGATAGTATCAGGGGGTTCCTGGACTGGGGCCAGGTAGGGAGGGTAGAGTCCCGGGGCAAAGAATGCAGCGCTGGCAGGGCCCCAAGCATTTGGCAGGGTTTCGGGCAATCCACCGGGTAGGGTTTGGGGGTACGTCCCTAGGTGGTTTTGCCCGGGGTTGTAGCGCCAGTCCGGAGGTAGACCCTGGCTGATTGAGGGTCTGTAGGATATGGAGTTCAGGTCCAGGGCCCAGTGGCACGGGGATAAGGTGGGGTAGTGTTTGATGGAGGGTGCAGAGTAGGGAGTATGGGGGGAGTTAATGGTGTATGGGCCCTTGGAGATAGGTTGCCCGTAGTAGTCGTACCCTGCAGGGGTGTAGGCATAGGTGTACGTAGCCATTGGGTATGAGGTAAGGTAGAGTCTTGATATTATGTCATGTCCCGCTGACAATGGGGGCTCAGCTACACTGGTGAGTCCTTACTAGGCAAGCTCGGGAGGCCAAGTATAGGTCCGAGGCTTCTTGGAAGCTCTAGTACAACTACGAGTGGTCCAAGGTGAAGTCCAGATGCTCCGGAGTACAAATAGTGACGTGTGCAAGGTCAGGAGTGCTCTGGTTGAGGAGCACAAGTTCAGGGGATTGGGGTTTTTAGTGGAGGGGGAATGGGGAATGGAAGATTGTATTGATTGGGAAACAGAAGTAGGTTTGGAAGTTGATAGGGACAGGTATGGAACAGATAGGAGATAGATTGATCAGGAAACCGGGAGACGATGAGAGATATGGAACGGAGATAGAGATAGAGAGGAAAAGATACAAGACAGGAAGTAGAGAGATAGAGGAGAGGTACGGAACAGGAATACGAGTCACAGAATGGAAGTATGAGGCACAGAGATGAGATACGAGAGACGAGACAAGAGAGAGACAGAGACACAAAACTAGACCAGAACAGAAATGGAGACTATGGAAACTATGGTGAATATCAAGACTACCTGACTCGTATGCTATCTTATGGTTTATATATTACCCTTCCACTAAGTCCAGAGCCAGGTTTTAGCCTGGGACCATAGCATCTGATTGTCCTCCAGCTAAGCCCTGGGACAGGCTTCCAGCTCGGGTCATGGCAGTTGTTGGGGCGTGCTGGTGCAGGCCGTGGCTGTCTTGCATAGGGCGGGTCAGCAGTTGTGGTGCATGGTAGTGGCACCTGTCAACGCCACAGAAGCAGGTGGCCTGGTGACGTGCTGATGGTTTGTGAGAGGAATGTTGTGGAATGTTATGTGATGGCTGGGATGCTGAGGATTCAGATGTATCCGGTGACAGAGAAGCCTTGGGGTGACGTGTCAGCTGAGATGCCGGGGTCCAGTGATGCCTGGGGTCTGTCCGAAGATGGCCGTGGATGTTGCTGGTGCAGCATTGTGAGGTTGTTGGTGGCCCTGGAAGTGTGTAAGGGGTGTGGAGGAGGTGTGTGCTGGGGTTGGAGCAGCTTATGAGGGTCCGGAGGTGGCGGGGTCGTGACAGCTAGAAGAAGACCTCCCAATACCAGTACCATTCAATCCTTGTGGTGACTTGGAATGATACTGGGCAAGGGCAGCAGAAATCTGCCACTTGATGGGGAGGGATATGGTGGTAGCAGAAAACAACTTGTGGGTGGTGTGGGCTCATTTCAGCCTGTTGGTGAGGGTGTGGGATGCCCTATTGTGCTATCAAGACAACTGTGACACTTTCATTGCCTGGAAATCCAAGGTAGGAGCAATGGAGGAGTTTTGGGGCAAGTTGCCAATGACTTCACCTCCTCCAGCTTCTAAAAAAAAGAAACATTTTATTTAGTTTTTTTTTATTTTTTATTTTTTTGGAATAATCATTGCAGACTGACCCCCATAGGGGGTCTTATAATATATCTTTTTAAATCAAGTCTGATTTGGCTGCTAAGATAGCAGTCCACAAAAATGTGAGGAAAATAAATGAAACAAAATAAATAAATGCTCAGTAGATCATCCTGGCATTTGTTTGGGAATAGGGTGATGACAAAGCAAAGAAAAGATAAAGGCTTAATGGTAAATGGTAAATGATTGGTGGGGGATGAGTATAAAGTCTGTATGACAGCAGGGAAAAATGTAAGTAAAAAGGCAAGAGTATAAACAAAGCATTAACAAGAGGGCTTATCAAAAGCTGTTAATGTATTTGTGGTTAATGGTGGATCAGTGTAGCAGGCAGCCATTTAGAGGACAAGCCAATACTAGTCTATGTAAGGGCAACCTCAGAGAGCTGTGGAACTTCCAGACATTTTTGCGGTATCATTGAGGGTACCGTCAATGTTGTATACCAGAATGGGTCGGGTCAATGGTCAGGTGGTCAGCTGATGCCTCTCGACAAACACGACGTTCATGAAGAGTCCAGTGGCCCCACTATCCAGAAGAGCCTGGACTCGCTGTGTACGCTGCGTATCTGTAGTCTCTATCTCTACCTCCAGAGAGAGGGAGGTAGCTGATGGGATGGAAGCCACTGTGTACTTGCATGGAAGATGGCATTCCCAGCTGGGAAGGTGCACTCGGGGAGGAGGATGAGCTTTGGCTGGTGTAGGAGGAAGAGGGGATAGTACGGCTGCAGAGGTCTCAACCGGTTTGCATGTAGAAGAATCAAGAGAAGGAACTGTATTAAAAGACTCTACAGGCAAACATGCAAAGCAGTTAGAGCTAGGTAGTGGAGGCGTATGGTCCATCCACTGCGATGCTAAAAATCCTCCAGCATGTCCTCCTCTCCATCCTCCGACATCTTATCTGTCACCTTGGGGGAAGGTATGCCTGCAGCATCCTTTGCAGCTAGGAGCTCCATAATGAGCGTGTCCCGTTCATCGGCTGACAGATAGCGCACATCAAGCCCTTCTGGACAGCTGCAAGCCCAGTGCCCAGGCTTCCCACAATGGTGGCACACAGAAGGAGAGACTCCTCCCTTCCTTCTAGCAGCATCAATGTTCATGGGCACTCTCATGGAGATCTTTGCTGTTGGCGTTGCTGCAGAGGCCCAGGGTGCCAGGCCTCATATGGTGGGGGTGGCTGCAGGGACCGGGAGTGGGGCTGGTGCCCAGTGAGCAGGAGGTTTAGCAGGAAAAGGGGGTGGCACTGGGGGGCATGACCGAAAGGCATGGAATGTCTCAAACTGTCAGTCGGCATGGGCGTTCCGATCCACCAGATGCGCCATTGCAATCCAGCCCTCTATGTCCTCATCCCCAGGGCGTCCATCTACCATGCCATCAATCCATTTACAGATCAATGGTTCAAGCCCACACCGGAAATGGAGAACCAGCTGTACGGACCTGGGGAACCTCAAACAATGAACCAGCTGCTTGAATCCGTTGATATAGGTGTCGAGGGTATGGCCCTGCTGGTGATAAGAGGTGCCCTCTAGCGTGAGGGTGGCGCGTTGTGCCTCGTCAGGGTGTGTGAACTCAGGGAGGAACCAAGACTCAAACGCAGCCCAGTCCAGAAACATGTTTGTGTCGTCCTCCAGAATCTCCTGTGCCAAATTGGCTGTGTGCCCAGCATTCATATAGGATAATGCCCACTTGATTGTCCACATTGGATCGCTGAAGGAGGAGGCATGCAAGCTAATATACAGCTTGCAGGCAGTCAGGAATTGATGTCCTTGAGCTTGGTCTCCATTGAAAGAGGGAGGAGGAGCAGCCTTGATTGCAGATGAGGGCTTGGAGGCAATTGTTGTCGCAACTGGGGGCAGCGGGGTGACGGCCGCTGTGGGGAGGACTCCAGCAGGGGGATGGTCTGGAGTCGACGATAGGAGGTTGTTGGAGAGGATAGCGGGGCTAGGGGCGACCCCTAGTGAAGCAGAGCACATGGAGGAAAGGAGTTCTTCGAACTGAGCCTGCATGGTAGAGAGCTGGTGAGAGAGAGCAAGTTGGGTGGTGTTGGAGGTGGAAAGGCCCTGTTCTACAGCCTATAACTGAGCATAGGTGTCATCCTGAGCAGGAACAGGGGTGCCTGGGGCAGAAGGAAGGTCTGAGGCTGAGGTGGCAGGCATGGTAGAGAAGAGACCAAAAAAGGACTGGTGAGGGAGCTAGCAGGCAGGAGTGGGGCCCTGGAGGCAGAAAAGAGGCAGACAGGGGAGCACAACTGCTTGGGTGAACCCAGACCAGTTAAGAGAGACTTATTCTGCTGTAAGGGCGACCTTAGAGAGCTGTGGAACTCACACAACTGGCAGAGAGATATCCAAAGATGTATTAGCAAGTGGCTACAGTGTACAGGGCTAGCTACTCACCTGGCAGAGGGATATCCAAAGAGAATAAGTCTGAGGAGTCCCTATGCCAGGATGTAGATGCTTCTGGGGGCCCAGAAGCATGGGAATCAACTATATAGTACACATAAGCCACTGAAAAAGGTGTGTGGGAATAAAAGATGAAAAACTCGGACAATATGTAACAGACAATGTATGAAGGAATGAAGACAGAAAGAAAGGGAAAAGGGAAAGGAAAAGGGGAGGGGAGGATGGATGTATGGAAGGAGAAGGAATGTATAGGCTCAGGAAGAGATGTCCCCTTACAGTCTATGGCACAGTGGGTTATGGCTGGAGGAGCAGGTGACTGTTTGTTAATTTTCCTGGTGGCACTATTGACAACTGCTTTAAAGAGATGTCCTAGAATAACATTGTGATGGAGAGAGCAAAATTGTAAGGGCGACCTCAGGGAGCTGTGGAACTCACACAACTGGCAGAGGGATATCCAAAGATGTATTAGCAAGTGGCTACAGTGTACAGGGCTAGCTACTCACCTGGCAGAGGGATATCCAAAGAAAATAAGTCTGAGGAGTCCCTATGCTAGGATGTGGACACTTCTGGGGCCCCAGAAGCATGGGAATTAACTGTATAGTACACATAGCCACTGAAAAAGGAGTGTGGGAATAAAAGATGAAAAACTCGGACATTGCCAGAGAATGGATTGGTAATGCCCATCAGGTGACTCTGGCAAGTCAGATGGTCAGAAAAGGGTCAGATGACCAGGAGGGAATCAGATGACCTTGAGAACAATGTCAGGTGATCAGAAATGCGGACACAATATGTACAGAGAATATCTAAAGGGGAGAAGAAGAAAAAGAGAAGGGGAAAAAAGGAAAGGAAACAGGAGAATCCTGTGGATTGTCCCCTTACAAAAATACATGCATGTGTAGGTGGAATGTTAAGGGGCCAAAATGGCATGGAATGTTCTTTGCTAAGCCTAGTGTAAGGGCAACCTCAGAGAGCTGTGGAGCTCACACAACTGGCAGAGGAATATCCAAAGATGTATTAGCAGTGGGCTACAGAGTACAGGTCTAGCTACTCACCTAGCAGAGGTATTTCTAAAGATAATAAGTTTGAGGAGTCCCTATGCCAGGATGTGGATGCTTCTGGGGCCCCAGAAGCATGGGAATTAACTGTATAGTACACATAAGCCACTGAAAAATGTGTGGGAAAGGTAAAAGATCAAAAGGGGCAAAAACTCGGACATTGCTAGGAAAGGGATTGGTAATAACAATCAGGTGACTCTGGAATGTCAGGTGGTCATGATTAGTAAGTAGGAATCAGGTGACTATGAGAAGGATGTCAGGTGATTAGAAATGCAGACACAATATGTACAGATAATGTATGAGAGAAAAGAGATAGAAGGACAGGGAAAAGGAAAGGAAGGTGAGTGTATGGGGTAAGGGATGAATGGATGGACTAAGGAAGGGTTGTCCCCTTACACCTAGCAATTGTTTGATAGAAGAATCACCATCTTGCAAGTCAACTGATATTGTAGCATTGTATAAGAGTGCCAGGTGATTCAATAGTGGTCACATGTCCATGTCACCTGATTTGTCTGATATTTTGCAATCTGATTAGATGGAGGCTGATTAGATCAAATAAGGTCAGGTTGGTTGGCATTGTTAGCTATCTTGATTTTATTGTTATTACAGTGCTGACTATTGTATCACTAGTAAGGTTGTCATGGAAGGAACCAGTGAATAGGGGTCTAGGGTTAATGGCAATAAGGGTGCATCAAGGAAGTTGTCAATGTGATAGCCTGGGAAGTTCTCTAGAAGTTTGTTAATGTTAAGAAGTTCCCTAGCAGTAACAAGTTCCTCTTCAAGGTTATGAGGTGGAGTTGTTAAAGGTGTTAATGGTGATAGAGGCAGAATATCAAAGGGGATAACAGGGAGTGATGGTTTGGTAGTGACCTGTAAGTGGTTTCTAGACTGTAGTCAAGCTTTAGCCCAGAGGTGGGTTTCCAGTAGAATCTTGCTTTAAAATCCTCTTGTAATAGGCTCCAAAATGATGTGCTGCTTTGCTGCCAAGCTGCTGTGCAGGGAACAACCAACAAGACCAGCCAGATAGGGGAGCTAGCAAGTAGTAGTAGTGTTATGTTTTAGTAATGAGCCATAAATAGTTTCTAGCCTGAAGGTGAGTTTCTGGTAGAATTTTGCTTTAGAACCCCTTGCAGTGGGCTCCAAAATGATGTGCTGCTCTGCTGCCTAGTTGCCATACAGAAAACAACTAACAAGACCAGCTAGATAGGGGAGCTAGCAAGTAGTAGTGTTACATTAGTGTCAGAGGAGTCAGCAAAGGTCCTGAAAACCCATTAAGGAGATGTAGTTGGGGTTGGTAAAGAGGTAGCAGTAAATAGTGGTATGCTTAATGGTATGGCCATTAATATTGCTACTAGTTTGTAGTGTAAGATGAGATCTGTAAAATCAAAGACCTAGAAGGTTGTTAAGGGGTAAAGAATGAGTTTAACAAAAATATACAAGTAGCTAGCTGTAGGTGCTAGCATTAATGAAGTCAAAACTAGGGCACCCAAATGGCACTTAACAAAGGCAAACAAGAGTTAGGCTTAATAGAGTTGTTAAGCCTAAAGATGAGAGAGAGAGAGGAGGAGACTGGGCTGGGTAAATCCAAATCAGCTGGTAGCAAAGTAAGGTTGAAAAGAGATCTGAAGCATGGTCTGAAGCAGGAGTAATATGAAAAGAAAAGGAAAATAGAAACAATAATCAGTAGGCCTTTGAATAGTAGCATGGTTATGTGTCAGTTGCCAAGTGGAGGCCCATGGGAGGCTGGATTGTCCAAAGTTGATGCAGTTGTTAAGGCAATTGTTAGTGAATCGTGATAGTGGTTGTGGGTTTGTGTCACCTGATTCATTTGATTAGATATTACATGATCTGATTAGATGGGACCAATTAGATCAGATAAGGTCAGGTTGATTGGCATTGTTAGCTATCTTGATTTTCTTGTTATTGCACAGTTAGCACTGACTGGGTCATATCACAGGTCCATAGCAACCTGTTCTAAAACAAAACAATCATAATGGATAAGCTGCTGTCTATTACACAATCAGCTTCAAAACTGTCAACTGTCATTGGCCAAGGTTGGATTGGGCTAGTTCCTATAGCAACTGTGAATACCACAGGTTTGTTGGTAGTCTCTAGCAACTCCAAATAAATCATGACTGGATTGGCAGCAGTGAAGACCTTGCTGTTGCTAGAATTAGTGGCCTTGTTAGCATTTGTCAATAGTGTTAGCAACCAAAGCTTGTCATTGATAGCCAAGCCTGAGGCCTTGTCTGTGGCTTCCTGAGTGTTGCTAGGCACATTGCTTGGAGTGGTCAGAGTGCTGGGGAAATCTAGGGACAAAGTCAATGCTATAGTGACTGGTGGTTCAGGGATAATGACAGGGGTGGCAGAGATAGTGGTAGGTGATGGCTTCTTTGGACTAGACCATAGTTCCTGTAGTTTGTGTTTGATAGCCTTAATATGTTCTTGTCTGAAGCTTTCTGTCATAAAGCTAGTGTTGCTAGTGCCATAAACAAATGCCTGCTGGCCTTAGAGACCATACCAATGATTGACCTGTTCAATGTAAAGTCAATTCCCCATGTAGTTGAGGATCAGATCACCAGATGGAAAGACCACACATCCCAGACTGTTGATACAGACTTTTTCCTGCTGCAGGAAGGTGTCCAAGGATTGGCAGCAACCATTAAGCATAGCATGACTGAGCTTCCCACAAAATTGACAGCTGATGCTAGGAACCTGCTGGGCAAATGATTGGGTTGTGGCAGTGTCCAACACCACAACCATTTGTTTTTCCATGCAAGCAAGTGCCTTCACAACAGTGTCTGATGCTAGGCCTGGCTGAGCTGGTGGGAGCATAGCAACAGGAGAAATCAAAGATGTGGGGATTATTCTGGGAGCAGGGATGCTGGTGACATTGACTGGACCACTGGTGGTGTCAGTACCCTTTAATACCCACTTAGCAACTTTGAAAACAGTATCCACATTGTTGGAGTCCTCTGGATGATGATTGAGCATAGTGATCTCCAGGCAATGAGCAAGCCTACACTATAGAAAAGTTAATATCCCTTGCTGAAATAAACAGTATTCCTCATTTTGGTAAAGCTTACCTCTGGTCAAAAGCCATCTTGCCACCCGCTGGAAGTCCTGGTAATAAATGTTCAAGCATAATGATACCACTGGAAAAGGTTTGGTTCACTAGTTGTTCAAGGTCCTGGCAGGTATAGTGGGCAGACTCTTCAGCTCCTAGGTATAAATAAAAAACCATCACTTTTCACTTAGCATATGTATGGTCACTAAACTCTGGCAAGCCAAGCCAGGTCTCTGCAATATCATAAAACACATACCAAGCAGTGTACTCCTTTTTCTAGTGGTTGTCATTAATGGCACAGTCTACTCAGAGGTACTCAAGTTTGCAAAAGTACTGGGCAAGTTTGTGAGGGCAACTCTCATCCCATCTAGGTGCAGTGGAGTTGTTATGGAGTGGCATGTGGCAGGAAAGATGGTTATTAACCATGGTGATTGTGTTAACATGAGTCAGTAAGGATAATGAAGTCAGTACTGGGGAATAGAAATCTAGGGTTAATGGCAATAGGGATCTACTGAGGAAGTTGTTGATATGATAGCTTGGGAAGTTCTCTAGCAGTTTGTTAACATCAAGAAGTTCCCTGACAGTAGCAAGTTCCTCTTCAAGATTACAAGGTGGAGTTGTTAAAGGTGTTAATGGTGACAGAGGCAGAATATCAAAGGGGATAACAGAGAGTGATGGTTTGGTAGTGACTTGTATGTGGTTTCTAGCCTGTAGGCAAGCTTTAGCCCAGAGGCAAGTTTCCAGTGGAATCTTTCTTTAAAATCTCCTTGCAGTGGGCCCCAAAATGATGCGCTGCTTTGCTGCCAAGCTGCTGTGCAGGGAACAACCAACAAGACCTGCCAGATAAGGGAGCTAGCAAGTAGTAGTGTTACATTAGTGAGAAGGGAGTTAGCAAGGGTTCCAGAAACCCATTAAGGAGGTGTAGTCAGTGTTAGTAGGGAGATGGAGGTATGCTTAATAGTATTGCCATTAGTGTCACTACCAGTTTGTAGTGAAGGATGAGATCTGTAAAATCAGAGACCCAGAAGGTCATTAAGGGGTAATTAGATGGAACAAGGTTAACAAAAATATATAAGTCACTAACCATAGGTGCTAGCATTAACAAAGTTGGAACTAGAGTGTCCAGATAGCACTTAATGAAGACAAACAAGTTAGGCTTAATGTTGCTGTTAGGCCTGTAGGATGAGGAAGGGAAGGGAAACTGGACTGGGTAAACCCAAATCAGCAAAGTGAGGGCAAAAAGAGATCTGAAGTGTGGTCTGAGGTGGCAAGTAGACTCTGGTATGATTCAATAATGTTTTTGGCTACTGACAGGGCAGTATTTATAGGTATGTAAGGTGTAGCAAAAGAGGAAACCAGTAAGTAATAGTAAGCATAGTAGTTGCATGTGATAAGGGATAACAGAGGCTGCTAGTGTAAGGGGACGACATCTCTGGATGACATCCAGCCCTACTCCATCTTAGTCATAGGTATTGCATCATTCCTTAGCCTTACTAACCGACCAGTGGCCATGCCTACACCCTTCTGTCAGCATTAGTCACCTCCATGTAGTCATCGGACTCTATCTTCCGTTTGATGTATTATTTGTCATACACAGTTACATACCAGGGCCTGCTTACATAATTTAGCATTAGTCATAGCACAGCCACTGATATAGTATATATAGGCGGTCTGTGGATAGCATATCCCCAGACTGAACAATAACAGTGTTCCACAGGTCTATCCATTGAACCCACTGTAAGCTCCTTTAGCGACGTGTGCCCCGGGCTTGTCTCGCTCCTTGTGCTTCACTTGCCCGTCGCCGCCTCTTGCCTGCTTCACTGCTAGCTTGCCGCCGCATCTCACTTGTCTGGCCCTCAAGTGACCTCGCCTTGTGGGAACAGTCCCGCATCGTGAGCGTCCCCTTACAGCTAGGCTACTGAATAGAAAAAGAAAAGAAAAATAAAACAATGATCAGTAGGCCATTGAATGGTACTATGGGTATGATTGATTGTCAGTTGCTGAGCAGGGGCCATGGGAGGCTGGATTGTCCAAAGTCAATATTACCATTAAGGCAATTGTCAGTAGTGGTTATTGTCATTAAGAGAATTTTTGATAGTAGTCATGGGTCCATGTCACCTGATTTGTCCAATTAGATATTCTGCAATCTGATTAGATGGAGGCCAATTAGATTAGATAAGGTCAGGCTGGTCAGCATTGTTAGGTATCTTGAATTCATTGTTATTGCACAGTCAGCACTGACTGGGTTGTATCACTGGTAATGCTTCACAGATGGGACACTAGTTTTCACCCCAAAATTACTTTGTGCTTACATGAGCATATCACTCATGAGACCTTGAGAGTCTCAAGAGGGAGAAATGTAACAAGAGTGCTCATTACATAATTAATTAATCTGTTAATTAATTTACTACACAAATTAGCTAAGTATTTCTACATATATATATTCAGGATAGCTTTATTTTGCACATCGTAGGCAGACCCAATAGACAGGTTCTGACTTATGGCTCATGCATGTAAAGCTATGTAGTGCAAAGCATTACATTTTGGCCCCATCCCTACTACCACCATGCTTAACAACTTCCATAAAGGAAATGTAGCAGTTATCATTGAGTATGACCCTAATATCCATAAAGCTTTTGCCACTTCCTCTGTCTTGCTAGATGATAACTTACTTAATAACAAAAACCTCAACAAAAACATCTCTCTTGCTTATTTATATGCTACCACTTGTACCTTGTCTTGATATGATATACCCATTAATGCTTACTTTGCATCAACACAGCCTAGCAAGTTGTTAATCTTAGGCCATGCCATTATACCCATGTATTGCAGCAATAATAACTTGGATAGAACTCCAGTCTACAATAATGATCCTTTTTCCAATGTTATGCTTAACAATCCACTAAAACACAAAGAAGTCCAGGTTAAAAAGAAATACAAACCTGTTGCATTGAAAATCAAGTCTGTCACTAGTCAAGTTAGCAAAGACTTTAGGATCAAACAATGTATCACTGACAATCTATTACCCAACATGCCTGTATTGGACTCAAATCCCCCTCCCTTTAGACCCACCAATTGTTTAACTAATGCCAAGCAACCTTTGTAAAAAAAAGCATGATACTAGGCTCCTCATTGATGTAACCACTATCCGAGGATTTATTGTGAGGAGGGTGCACCCCATCACAATCACCTTGGGTGCCTTCTCCAAGAAATCTTGTGCTGCTACCAAGCAGGCAAAGGTTGTTGCATAGTCAAAGGGTGTTGACATTGCAAAGGATGAATTGATGAAGTCCAAAGAGTTGCTGGAATTCTTTTATAGTCTTTTGGTATAGCATATGGACCAGCTCCCACACAGACCACAGTTAACAATCACAAGACTTTGAGGATTTTCATTTTGACTGAGGACAGTCAGTTTTTCAGTCAAGGGGAGATGATATAACCTAGTCAGCACTGACTGTGCAATAACAATGAATTCAAGATACCTAACAATGCCAACTGACCCAATCTTATCTAATCTAATTGGCCTCTATCTAATCAGATCACAGAATATCTAATTGGACAAATCAGGTGACATGGACCTATGACCACTATCAAAAATTCTCTTAATGACAATGACTGCTACTGACAATTGCCTTAATGGTAATATCAACTTTGGATGATCCAGCCTCCATGGCCCCTGCTTCTTGATGACCAATGATTGATCATACCCATGGTACCATTCAATGGCTTACTAATCATTGTTTTCTTTTTCCTTTCTTTTTCTATTCAGTAGCCTAGTGGCCTCCATTATCCCTTATTACATGTGACTGCTATGCTTACTATTACTTACCAGTTTCCCCTTTTTCTATGCCTTATGTACCTATAAATACTGCCCTGTCAGTAGCCAAAACATCATTGAATCATACCAGAGTCTACTTGCCACCTCAGACTACACTTCAGATCTTTTTTTGCCCTTGCTTTGCTACCAACTGATTTGGGTTTATCCAGTCCAGTCTCCCTCCTCTTTCTTGTCCTCCAGGCTTAACAGTGACATTATGAGTGTATATGACTGTGGGTGTGGCCTCAGCCCATAGGCTCTTTGTCAGCCTGCTCTTGGCTAGCAAGCACCTGACTCTGTTGAAGACAGTGCAAATTGAGCGTTCAACAATGCCATTTTGGGAGTGGGTGTAGGGGACAACCGTCCTTATTTTGATCCCAGTTTCTCTGCAAAAATCATACTAGAGATGGTTGACCCACTCTCTGCTGCCATTGACCTGAAAAATTTGGACTTGATTTTCAGTTTGATGCTCAGCTTCTTTTACATATGATTTTGCTGCAGCCAGGGTGGTGTTACTAGCTTTGTTAGCCAGGTAAGCAGCCTGAAGCCTCGACAATCTGGCATCAGTGAACATTATGAGGTAGATTGCACCTCCCAGAGATACTACAGTAGCGGGCCCCCACAAGTCAATGTAGACTTTGGTTCCCACTGTTTGCACATCCTCTGAGGTCCTGTCAAATGGCCAGGTCATGTATTTGCCATAGATACAGTCCTTGCAGAGCCCAGTGTATCCTTCTCCCCCCAGAAATTCAACCCAGTGACTAGCCCTCTTGTACTCAGGTTGCAAATGGCCTGGACACTTGCATGCCTAAACCAACAATGCCAGACATCCATTCTAACAGGTTTATTCAAGGAGTTGGCAACTAGGGCTTTTGGTGATGGCTGGTTGTCCTGATGGGTCTGCTGGGACCAGAGGGGTTTGAGCTTGAGGTGGAGTGGAGGTCGAGCAGGTACATTTGGTTTGTTTTGGTTCCTTCCATAAACACTGTGCCAGACGGGTCCTGGAAGAGCACCCTCCCTCCTTTGAATATGACTGAGAACCTCAGTTTGTCAAATTTTCTGATTGAGATCAAGTTCGCCGCTGTCAGGTCCCGCTAACGACGGGGGCTCAGCTACACTGGCGAGTCCTTACTAGGCAAGCTTGGGAGGCTAAGTACAGGTTCGGGGCTTCGCAGAAGCTCTGGGTACAGCTACGAGTGGTCTGGGGGAAGTCCGGACACTCCGGGGTACAAGTAGTGCCACGCGCGAAGTAGAAAGTGCTCCGGGTAAGGGAGCACGGGAGTGAGGGGTTGGGTGGGGGCGTAACAAAGGGGGAGAGGGATAGCGAAGGGGAGTGGTACAGATCGGGGTGGGAGTAGGTTCAGGAGGGTGGGAGTAGGTATGGGATGGGCGGGATGGGTTGGTTAGGAGACCGGGGTGAAGAGATACAGACGATAGGTAAGGAAATGGAGAAGAGAAACAGAGAGGAGAAATGAGTCACGGAACGGAAACGAGGCACGGAGACAAGAGGCGGGAGACAAGAGACAAGAGATGAGACAAGAGAGAGAGAGAGACAGGAGAATAGATTGAATTGAGATAGAGACAGAGGCAGAGACAGAGACACGGAAATACAGAGAACTATGGTTAATATCAAGACTACTCCACTTGTATGCTATCCTATGGTTTATGTACTACCCTCCTGCTAAGTCCCGGGTAGGATTCTAGCCGGGACCAAGACATCTGATTCCTCCGGCTAAGTCCCCGGACTGGCTCCCAGCCCCAGGGTCGTGATAGTGGTCGGGGCATGCTGGCGCGGGTTACGGCGGGCTTGTGTCAGGCGGGTCGGCGGTCATGGTGCGTGGTGGTGGCGCCCCTCGGTGCCACAGAAGCAGGCATTGTGACGTGCCGACGGTTTGCGGGAGGAATGTTGCGGAACGTTATGTGATGGCCGGGATGCCGGGGGTCCGGGTGTGTCCGGTGACAGGGAAGCCTTGGGGTGACGTGTTGGCCGAGATGCTGGGGTTCGGTGATGGCCAGGGATCTGTTCGGAGATGGCCACGGGTGTTGCCGGTGCAGTGTTGGGAGGTTGTTGGCGGTCCTGGAGGTGTGCAAGGGGTGCGGGGGAGGTGTGTGTCGGGGCCGGGGCAGTGTATGGGGGTTCAGAGATGGCAGGGTCGTGACATTACCCCCCCTTCAGCGTCGAGACCCTTCGAGACGGGGGCCGCGGTGGCGGTGCCATGGGAATTCAAACCCAAAGCTAGTGTTGGCACAGAAGTTTGTGGAATTGAAGTCGAAGACGTACGGCGGCCATCCAGAAGGTGCTCTGGGGGGGATAAAAGGAGGGCTCACCGCGGTTGGTTCTGTGTCCGACTATGTCTTTGCCTAGTTCCTCCTCTGGTCCCCCTACTCCCCCATCCTCCGATGATAATCGCGTAACGTCCTGGGAGGCATACGAGGTGCGCCGGGCCGCCTTTGATTGGCACCGCAATGTGCGCGAGCTGTTGGCGATGCTCCATCAACATGAGTGGGGTGTTTCCCCGGTGTCCAGTGCTAACCCCCGCTTTCAGAGGTGTTGATGCAAACTCCGGGGGCGGGCCCGTCCCGGCAGGCCCCCCATCCTGAGGGGGTAGCGCCGCGGCCAGTTTCCCGGGTCGTTTCGGGCGTCCTTCCTGGCCCACGGGTATCGCAGGAGGCGGCGACGCCCGATCAGGTGGCGGGGGCATTGGCCCAGGTTTGGGGTACTCCGACGTTGGCGTGGTGTCAGGCGTGTAGTCCGGTGAGTGGCCCTTCTGTACTGGGGGTCCCCAATCTGAGCCCGGAGTTGTCCTTAGTGTGCCCTCTACGCTCGTCGAGGGGAGCCTTGCGTGTTCCTGCCTCTGGAGGCGGGGTCGCAGCGGGACTTGTCCATGTGCGAGGCTTGTCGTGCCCATCACGAGAGGTGCTCGGTGTCGCAGCAGTGGAAGGCGGCGTGCATAGCGGAGGAGCAGGGCTGGGAGGCGGAGTGGGTTTTGGCGCAAATGGTGGTGATCCCCAAGTCCAGGGCGCAGTCCAGGCATACGCGGGGGGCCTGTCGGGAGTCTGGGGGTAGTGGGGTAGGGTCCGGGGCAGTGGTGAAGGTGGGCCCGCCGCGTGGGGTACAGAGGCTGCCGGGGGCTGGCTCGGGGAAGCGGCGAGCATCCTCTCCAGCGAGTCAGCCTGCCAAATGCTCGCAAAGGTCTCTCTCCCCCGAGGCGGGTCCCCCCGGGACACACATGTACTCTCCCGGGACGGGCGGGCCTCTGGGCCCCGCTCCTCCGGTTACTCGCGAGGTGTCAATGGTGGGGGTGGTTATGCGCCAATGGATGGGGGCCCTGATGGAGGAGATTGCCCGGAGGGACACGGAGTTGTGAGAGGTCCAGGGGGAGCGGGACGCGGTGCGGCAGGAGTTGGAGGAGGCGCAGGCAGAGTCGTGGAGGGCCCAGGAGGAGCGGGAGGGTGCCAGGAGGGAGTTGGCAGTGGCGATGGTGGTGGTGAACTCCTGGGCAGTGGAGGTGAGGGGTCTGCAGGAGAAGGTACGGCAGGCATTGTCCCGGCCCAAACAGCTGGAGAGGTGGCGGGCAGAGACAGGGGCCCTCCGGGTCAAGAGGGAGTCGTCTGTCCGGAGGCGGGACTGGGCCCTGAGGGAGGCAGCCATGGGACGGGGTGAAGCAATGCGTAAGTAGTCTGGTCATCATTCTTTTCGCGACTAACTCGGGCCGTTTAGGTTGGGCGTGGGAGCACTGGCTCCTGCTGGACGCATCGTTGGCGGCATTTGCGTCCCTTCAAGAGGGCCTGTCCCACCTGCACCAGGTGCTACTGTCGGAGGTCGAGCACGGGATGGCGCAATTTGGCCGGGTGTTGGTGGGGCATTGTCGATGGAACGCGGTGGCCCCGGAGACTTGGCTGGAGGTGGCAGTGCCTGCAGGTGAGCCCTTGCCCCGGCAGGAAGACCACATCGTGACGGTGGCGGCACAAATGGAGGCGGCCCTGTTGATCGAGGAGGTGGTGGTTCCGGAGGAGGGGAGTGGCGTGGGGGAGGTCAAGCGAGCAGAGTGAGGGTGCAGTTTCTTGTCCTTGCATCTCCGGGTCCCTGCATAACATAGTGTAGTTTTAGAGTTGTACATACTGCTCCGTGGTTTTGACTTTTGTTATTTTTGTTGTCTTGG
>QGOB01002844.1:0-40409 GCA_003313055.1 Termitomyces sp. MG145 | reverse complement strand
TCTCAAAATAAATTTTATGTAATACATGAGAAAAACTAATTAGAAATTATTTGACATCTTTCTAATGGGTCTTTCTTCCTGAAAAATCTCCCAATCCCTGCAGTGTGACAACCGGGAAGTGCTGTTACCTAATGCAGAACTCAGGCGTCAGGCGAACTTCTTCGCATCGATGTGGCACACTTCATCTATTCGCCTCGCGGGCCGCATTTGGGGCCAAGCACAGCGATTAGCGGCGAGGGATGCTTTGTTGTGATTGCTTCTTTATTTCTCTAATTCTCTAATTCACATTCTGTGCGCAACTTGGTGTATTTCGTTTGCAGTGGTGGCAAGCTTTCCCCACAGGGGTTTTGATGCTACCCCACTTGCGTTTTGTAGTTAGCCTTAGTAGGTCTACCGAGGTGTGTTTGTATAAACATGTCCTTAGCTATTAGTTAGCGGAGGTAGATATCAAATTGTAACATTGTAACAAGATCCAATGTGCACATTCGCCCGATCTGACATCCCCATTCTGTTCACAAAAGGAAGAACTGGCGATGGTAAGGACTAGTCTGGCTAAGTATGTAAACAAGTCGACGCTATAAAAGTTGAAGAGTGCTGAGGAGTACTTGATATTGTAACCATTACCATGACACCTCTCGTCAAAGTTCCATTTATTCTCATCACCACCTATAGTGTGAACACCTCGCTCACCAACCCGACTCCACCAATCACAGACAAGGAGCGCCGGCCAGACGCCAGTAGGACTACTATGTTCTTGCGCATTTGGACTGAGTATGCTGCATACATCAGAGTGAGTGTACTGTACTGAGATGAAATTCCTCAAAGGATAATATCATGACCAACAGGGTACCTTCTGGTTAGCAGCAATGGCAGAGATCGCAGCTATACTTTTGGCCCAAGTATCGCAAGTGACGTCGTCAGATGTTGCAGACCATATCCTGGGACATCTGATGCCTCAAGGCACAATATCCAAGCTTCATTTGACCTCATTCTCCATCACGGGCATGGTGATAATCATATCAGGATGCTGGCTGCGGGTAACATGTTTTCGTACGCTGAACGACTTGTTCACGTTTGAAATAAGCATCCGGGAAGACCATAAACTGGTAACGAGCGGCCCTTACAGTTATGTTCGCCACCCATCGTACGCAGGATCCATGATGGTCTTTGTTGGGCTTTGGTTCTGGTTTTTTAGTGGCGGGTCGTGGGTCCGAGAGTCAGGCATTTTGAAAACGGCACCAGGAAAAACTTTTGTTGGAGTTTTCACCGCCATATACGTTAAGCTGGCAGTGAGCCTTTTACAACGCATGTCAGAAGAGGATCAGCTGATGAAGGCGACGTTTGGGAAGGAGTGGGAGGAGTGGGCGAGTCTGGTGCCTTATCAGCTCATTCCAGGCGTTTACTAGATTCTAGAGTGGGTTGGGTCTGGGTCCGGTTTCTGTTAGGATACACTGATAAATTACTTTGAATCTAGCCCTGGCCATCTCAGCGTAATGGAGGAATCAAACTTGAGGATCTCGAGCTTCTTCTGAATACATAGTACTTGTAGCTCAGGCGGTGATGACTTTTTTGAGTTATGTACTTGGCAAAGTCTGAGTCCCAATCAAATGAAATGATTCTTCAAGATAAAGAGCGTTGCCTGAAATTCCACAATAAGAACTCCATTTGTCAAGTGGCCACAATGCAAGTCGCGGCGGAGCGCAGATGATCCGGAAGGAGTCAAAATCAGGACGAAGTGTGATGTGTAATAAACAAAGCGTGTGGTCTTGACGGTCACTGTCGTCGACGACGGGCACGGGCTTGGGCTCAGCAAGCTCACCATGCAATCTTTTCTTTCCCCGGCATCACCTATGCTGCCGTTCCCGCCAACGAGCACAATGGCTGATCCTGTACGCGCGTCGGTCAAGCACCTTCTCACCAGGGCTTTCACGTTACCCTGTTCGACGGCGGCACAGGCCTACACTCAGATCGTACAGCCTACATCGCGATTTCAGCTGGCACTTGACGCGTTGCTACCGTTGCTTGATCCAAACACCCCCGCCGAAGTCAGTTATCTATCTCCACGAAAAGTGCGCTTTTCTTCGCAAATGACCTTTTTTATTTCTAGCTCGCGCAACGCATTCTGGTTGCTTTTCTACTTTACTCGCTCTATGCGCCCCATCCTATGGCAATCAACCCATTCAAAACCGTCTTGTTCATGACATTCATGAAGGAACGTGAAAAGGCTGTCGATGTGGCTCAGATGGGTGAAGTCAGTCCGAATGAGCAGTTGGTTTGGGTGCTGTGGAAGATCCTTAAAGGAGATGGGAATGACGTGCGTAGTCCGTTCTAAGGTGATTCACCCAATCTAATTATGGTCCACCTTTAGATTGGACCTTATTCTCCCAACACACTGGCGAAATCGCCTTTACCGCCAAAGCTTAGAGCAACTAATTTAATACTCGACGAATCATTGTACAATACTGTTTTTGATATGTAAGTCATGATTCGACGTTCCTCTGACAGTTCGCTTATGATTATTTGTGCAGAGATGACGCTAACTACTCATATTTGCAAGATAACCAAAGGTTAGGATTGGCCCCAACTGATCATACCCCATCTGCCGACTTCAGCTCCAACGCTCATTCCTCTGACGATGGCCCCCGGCGGGTGATCACGCCTGCTGCAGATAAGCGGAACGAAAGGATCGCGCAGGCTATGAAACTACTCCTGATTGCTCGTGAACGTGTCCTCACCCTTTCCGAACAACGAGTTCGTTTAGAGCATTCAATTCTAAATTCAAGCTCATCCTCATGCAGATCCTCAACCCTCTCATCCCAGAGCTTGCCGTCTCCGGTATGATCACCTCCCTTGATTTGTCCGCTATCATTGCGAACAATCCAATGCTCGCACATCCTCTCTTTGTCGGACTTCTCGATGGTGATAATCATGGCCACAACCTTCCTGCACCGTTCCTTGAGGTGCTGCCATATCTTCCCCCGTCTCTTTCGACATTCGATCTCCTTGGCCGCCTTCTACGAGATCAGACCCCCATTATGAATGGAGTATACACCGTCGCTAGTATCGTTCGCTCGGAAGTACTAGGGCAGTTCATTCATGAGTGTATTAAATGGCTTGAACGAGCGGAGGCCGAGGAGAGAGAAGGGCTTATCAGCGATGACCGATTCGCGAAGGGTGTACAGAATGTGAGATGCTTCATCTATGTCTCGGTCAAAGCCTCAGCTGATGCACCTTAGCTCTGTCGGTTCTATCACTCGCTCATCAAACGGAGCATCGTCGATCCAGCCTCAGATACTGACTCCACGGAGATGACACACTTCAGCCTTCGAAACGCGAGGCTTGAAGAGGCCAACACACTCTACCGCGTCCTCGCCATGGCGAAATTTTGATTTGTCGACCCCCAGTTCCAGTCGACCCTACCAGATGTGCGACTGAAAAATGATAAATAAACGAAATATAAAACTGACAAACACGAAATGATCATGTGTTTATCGGTTGTTACTCGTATTGTAACAAGGCGGTGTTAGATGCTATAAGTATGCTATGTTTTATGGGTATTCCTTTATACTTCCTTTGTTCCCCTCCTACCTCAGCCCTTTCTTGTTGTTCGCGCTATTCTTTGTTTCGTCCAGCTTTTGATTTTCGGAGGGTTGGGCAGGTGACCGGGCGGATTGACGTAGAGCTACTAAACACAGTTACCTTACGTTGTCGGCATGGAATTGCTACTGTATCAAGTCAATACAAAGTGTATCTGTATCTGGTGGCGGATGAGAGATGAGGGATGGTCATTAAATACTGCAAACTCCATGGTGAAGTAATTAACCATTGTTTGAAAGCATTGAACACGCAGTAGGCCCTCCAACTATCATGATGGAGCCAAGTATGGCAATGGGCATGAAACCAAGGGCTGCTTGCACCATGATCCCAGTTGATACCAACCGACCCTGGATCGGGATAGACAATAACGGGGCCTGAGGTGTTTGCCATTCATGCTCTCAAAGGGATAGCCATTCAAGGGGATGAGGCAAACATCCTCAAGGATATATGGTGAGTAAACTGGGAGGGGAAGTAGGAGGAAGTGGTGGCAAAGGTGGCTATGACACTGCCAACAAACTGGGGGTACGAAGATCATGCATTCAGAAAAATGGGCATTGGAGGATGGTCTCCTCACCTTCTAGCCATATCTATACCCCTAACATGGAGCTACAGAGACGGATTGTGCAACAGCGCCACAACTTGCATATAGCCAGTCATCCAGGCAGATGAAAGACATCAAAACTCATATCCCATAACTGCTGGTGGCCCCAGATGTCATGATAAATCAGTCCCTACACTAGCACCTGTGACCTCTGCCTGCATACCAAGCCCCATGATCAACTCCCCATCAGACAGCTTCTCCCTCTCCCCATTCCAGCCAAGTGATGGAGTGTAGCTTTGGTAAACTTGATTATTGAGCTGCCATATGCACATGGTTACTTACAATGCCATCAGATGGTAGTTGATCTCTAATGTAAATGGGCACACTTTATCCCTACCCACACAATGTGCTCAGTCAAGGGGACCACAACATTTTATCAGACAAATATCTGGAAGCTGCATGGCCTATCAGATGCATACATCTCAGACTGGGGACCACAGTTTTTTGCAGAATTCTCTCAGGAACTTTACCACCTCCTAGGCATGAAGTTACATATGTCTACCACTTACCATGTGCAATCAGACAGCCAGACAGAGCAAGTGGACCAGGAATTGGAACAGCACCTGTTCTGCAACAAATAGCAAGACAATTGGGATTAATTTCTGCTAGATGCTGGGTTCTAGTATAACAACCATGTTCACAATCCTATGCAGTTCTTCCTGTTCTACCTGGACACCAGTGACAACCCTTGGATAGGCTT
The DNA here is from genome assembly GCA_003313055.1 of Termitomyces sp. MG145. NCBI lineage: Eukaryota > Fungi > Basidiomycota > Agaricomycetes > Agaricales > Lyophyllaceae > Termitomyces > Termitomyces sp. MG145. Next base: position 35,511 of record QGOB01002844.1, on the reverse strand, counting down.
TGAACTCTGTGCAGACCCCTTCCACAATGAGTTGGTGAATGAGTTTGTAGATGTGAAGCCTGATATTACAACAAGTGTGTTCCAGCTTCCAAATACCAGCTCAGGCAACTAGGTCAACCTTGACACATCCAACATCTTCACTATATAATCATTGCATAAGCTGTCTTATTGCTTTGGGTGCAGCCACTTGCCTATCATCTACAATAGGTAAAACTGCCTCCAGCTCTAGATGGCCCCATTCCTAGCTGTCATTGAGATCTCCTGCCACCAACAACTTTGGTCAATGATGAGGAGGAGTATGAGGTGGAGGAGATGCTGGACAGCTATTCCTTCAGATGGAAGCTCCAATTCAAGGAGGAGTAGGAGGATTATGTTTTATCCTACCAAAGACACCCTAATGCACCAAGATTGATCTAAGGTATTTACTCCATATCTGCAACTGATCAAACAATTAGGAGCTTTTTCTACCCCATATGTCAAGGTACTAAATGCTAGAGGGGGGATGTCAGGAGACTTCCATTTCATCCTGCTCCTCTCCATTTTTCTTCATCTGTTCCATTTTTGCCTTGTTGCACCTTGGTATAAATTCATTTTCATTTTGTTGACCCAGCACCATATTATATCTCCAAGAGCTCCTTAACTTGGGCTACCTATTAGCACTCCCCTTACCTTATCACTTGCTCAGAGACCTGAGATCAAAGTTATTTACAGTGAGTTTCTATATATAGGTTGATCTCATGTTTTTCCCAGAAGCTGTAGGGTAATTTTGCAGTTTTAGCAAAGGAAATCCTTTGACTTGTTCTTTTTGATCTCCTTCTGCTGGATTACATCTCTTTGGATCTGCCAGCTATGTGATTTAGCTGTAGCCTCCAGAGGTTGCCCTCACACTTAGTATAGCTCATCTCCATTGATTTTAACCTTGTCATACACTCCCTACAACTCCTTAAATACAATCATGTGGTCCATTAATAAGCCCTATTGTCACTGACTGCAGATTGATAATAGATCTGACTTTTTCCTGATTTTTTTTTCTATCTATATGATTGCTCATGTGGGACCTAGCCTTGGGCACATGACAAACTTAGCTGATTTTCTCTTTTAGTCACTAGCAAAAGTCTTAGTGACTTAAGAATATCTTCCAATAGTGACTTAGCAACATCTGCTTAATCCTGGCCCCAACTTCACAAGCTCAGTTAAGACCTTGTGTTCAAAACTCAAAGCTTAGTCCTGGCCCCAACTTCACTGTGCTCAGTTAGGGCCTTACATCCAGAACTCCAGGTTTAGTCCCAGCTCCAACTTTGCTGTGCTCAGTCAGAGCCTTGTGTTCAAAACTCAAGGCTTAGTCCCAGCCCCAACCTCACTGCTCTTAGTTAGGGGCATTCTTTTCCAAAACTCAGATTTATCAACTCAATGTTCTCTCATAATATAAGGTGGATATTAGGCAGAATCTATATAAGCCAATACTACAATGTCCTAATTTAACAATACTACAGAGTCCAGCTAAATAGATTAGAAAGAGGTTAGTAATAAGAAGCTATTGTTTTGAGAGTTACACTTACATTTATCCATTTGTCAATCATTAAATTCTGAAATTTATAAAAGTTAGTATTAAAAAGTGAGTCTATCTACAGTGAGACTTACATTGAACTCTGCAGAATTTCTGAATTGATCTCCTCTTGTAAGAGTTCTTGCTAGAAAGAATGGCTCAGAAACATGAGTGACTATTCAATATATTTGCTGTGCTCTCTAGCTGCTTTTATTTTTGTGTTCCTGCATGGCAGCTAGACAACATTGGACTTCAACACTGTTGTTGCAATGTTACTTCCAATACCTATGTCCTTGCAGGTTATGCAGAGTTTGCCATGCCTATAACATTTCTAAGGGAAACAGCCCTTGCAAGTCCATAACCTAGGACAAAACCACTAAAACCACTTCTTCCTCCAACCTTGACAACTTCTTCATTCCAATCAGTCTCCTCACCTTCCTCTACTGCATCAGTCATCAAAGACCTCCATGCATTCAGCCTGATCAGGCCTTATGGAGATATTGATAACAATTATTGAGAGATGATGAAGGATGCTCTTCCATGAGGTCTGTCTGCCCACTGACAGGCTGTGCATATGGTGTTACAAGGATATCACAACCTTGCAAAGTTTACAAGCTGTAATATATTATACTTTACATTTAATTACAAGGCCATAATATATTACCTGCCCAGGGTGTCACCAATGATGTAAAACTGCTTCCACCCACACTCTGCTGCACACCCTTCCCTGTAAGTATCACAGCTACCAGAAAGGCTTTTCTGAAGTCCCTTCAAGCTATCTGGAAGTCCTGGTAGAAAAAATCCCCTTGCTACCCAAGTCTTTATATCATTCACCAGTCTTCCCCTCAGAAAGGTACATGTGTCTCAGACAGAATCTGAGCCAGCAGCACTCAGCACTCCTCACCCATCTTTAGGTGGGCCATATCAACCTCCACCACCACTTGTTCAGAATATGGTGGTCCTAGACTCTGGTTTGCTCACATTGCAATGCCCTCACTGTCAAATTTATTTGCCACCCCCTCTTAATCTGTCTGCATTATCCACATTAGAGACATTGCCACCTATGCTGTATACAAGTGGTTTCCCGCTATGAGCAAATCCCCTTGACCTGACAGTGGCACTTGAGGCCTAAACCTATTATATTTCCACCTATCTACCTTATGAACTACTACTAATGTTAGCACCAGTCCTTATCCTTCTCAGATCTTCACTTCATTTGCACCTCTGTAATAGGTGGGCTTGCAACTGCAATGCTCAACCCCTTGCTGCTCTCAGGCAGCAATTGTAGCAGCACTTCTCTCTTCTTATCCCATCCTCAATGTGGTAGGGCAGTAATAGGGGGGCATGCCTAAATGACAAAGGAAAGCCAGCCCACTCATTCTCTGCATATGCAGGGTGGCATCTCATGGCCTTTGTAGACTGAGTAGTTCCCATAGCACTATGTACCAATGGCAAGATGTGCCAAACATCAAACATGACAATATTAACTCAAAGAAATACTCTGCCAGGGACTGGTGATGTTGCCAAGTCATATAGAAAAAAAAAGAAAACAGAGAAGCATCTTGTCCAGGAACTCAGTAAACAGTAGTTGCTCCACACACCAGAGAAAATTCTTTTGAATATAATGACACCCTAATTTCAGTAAAGTCAGTTAACCTTCAAGTTGAAAAGAAGATGTTGAAAATGAATACAGATGATGCTTATGGAAAGATTAATTTTCATCAAGGTTTTATATACAATACATCAATCAATGTTTATGAGTCTGGGTAGCTTGAAGAACATCTGGTCTCCACCAGTCACTGGCAGAGTAATAAGCCTGTGTTCTCATGCTTTCATAAATGGCACACCATAAGCAGATGCTTAGTGCCCAACCGCCGGACTTAAGATGTCACTAGAACAAGTTTTTCTCATCAAGGTTCAACTAGACATTATTGACCAAAAGTCTCTTTCAACATGATTGATTACATGTCATGTCTCAGCCATCATGCCTCTTATTGTTCTTGTCATAAGCAGCATGCTTATGCAAACTCAACATTGCAAACGTCATGACTCAATTACAGCCTCAATTTGTTGCGCAATCCGTTGATATTCTAGTGCATATTTTAGCCAGAAGCTCTTTTATACAGTACCATTGAATTGTCTTTTTCTATGTGCTGATTGAAAATGAATGGTTCAACTTAGAGGATCTACTGTCTTAGATAGTGTTATAGAACAGATAGTGGTTTGTCTGTAAGATTCAATACTGAGTTCGAATAACTAAGAGTTCGATGAAAGCTACTTTGAGCTAACAACATTCTGATCTATAAGTACAAATCAAGACTTTTTTTAATGCAAAGATACAACATTTATAAAATGGAGTCTGTACAAAATCACATGTGAAATCCTCCTTTTTCCCTATTCTTTTTGGAAATTTATTTTATTTGATTTATAATACTGCACCAACATGTGCACCACCAGACCTTGACTTCTCAGTTGAGGCTCATCTGGACATGTCGGCTAGGTTAAGTATGGAATTCTCTCGTCCGACTTATGACGTGCGAATGCTTTATCCCCATGGCCCACATAGTACTTCTCACGCAACCCCAGTACTTTTAACCTTTTACTCTAATTCGTACTTCATAGGAGCGTACATAATCTATAAATAATCCCTCGCCCACGCTGTCTAATTACATTCAGACTGTCGTGTCCTTCAAGGCGAAAGGTGATTCTGGTGCTTCCTCAAAACTATTACCCATGAAGGACGGCATGGAATCCAATGTGACCAGAAATACTGCCGGCTAATCATTTCATGTGAGCGTCTCTGGAATCCTTGTGATAGTTCCTGGCTGGAATAGCACATATGATCCCACAAGCAAGTATTGATGGCAATCATACTACAAGACGATGCCACCCTCATTTCCTCTCATTAAGATCCCTTTCATCTTGCTTACTACGTATGGCGTCACAGCCTCTTTAAAGAATCCGAATCCATCCATCGCAGACGATGAACGCAGGCCAGATGATAGCAAGACCACCTTGTTTATGTATCTGAGTACGAAGTACTCGATGCTCATCAGGGTCAGTAGTAGATTGCTTATAATACAGATGACCTTCAAACATAACTGTTTGATACAGAACACGTTCTGGCTTGCTGCAATCGCAGAGACTGCGGCAATGCTCTTGTCAGAAGAAACGTTAATATCACCAGACACCACAAAGCGAACGCTGAAGATACTTATGCCGAGAGGTCGGATCTCTGATTTGCGCCTGACGCCTCTTTCCATCACCGGATGCTTCCTCGTCCTAGCCGGATGCTGGCTCCGGCTCAAGGCCTTCCGCACACTTTGCGAATTTTACACGTTCGAAATCACCCTCCGTAGAAACCACAAGCTCGTCACGAGCGGGCCGTATCGCTACATCCGTCACCCTGGATATACCGGATTCACTACAATCTCCCTCGGCCTGAGCTTCTGGTTCTGCTCCAAAGGTTCGTGGGTACGTGAGTCAGGAATTCTGGGAACAATGACAGGGAAGGTTTTTATTGGGTCTTTCGTGGCTGTGTATGTGAAGTTGTTGGTTAGTTTGTTGCAGCGTATGCCAGAAGAAGATAGGTTAATGAAGGCGTCGTTTGGGAAGGAGTGGGAGGATTGGGCGCGCATGGTACCCTATTGGCTCATACCGGGCATCTATTGAGTGATGAATACATCTTCTATCTAGCTTGTCGACTCTGAACTGGGATTCAGTCTTCTTCCTAAATAATGAGACCGCTACTCCAGATAGATTAAGATATTCTCTCAATGAGTGTGCAATAGAAAGATATGCGAGGGCTCGGCTTCGTTATTGCCTCAACGAGCGGCATGATCAATGTGCGGGACAAGAAGATAATGTGTCTGCGTGATCTTTTGGATTTATGTAGGGACCGACGGGAGAGAGCGCGCTACCAGAATAAAACGGAATGTCAGTAGAGAAAAGAGTCAATATTGTTGCATCACCACACTCAGAAAGCAGAGAAACGGTATCTCTAAGCCGTACTTTGCATCTACAACTCTTAGGACTAGATGATCAGCTCACCTATCCCGCTCCGCATTGAATTTAAACTCTTTTGCATCATTGGACGGTATCCTCTTCTTTTCTGGCGATGTGTTCAAGATGGCAGAATACCAGGAATCCCTTACCCATGACAACCCACAGGATGATGAACGTAGGGTGCTGATAAAATACTTGCATTTCGCGTGAGCTTGAGTTCGTGCACGACTGAATTGCATCATAATTACTGACAGGATACTCAGTCCTTTTGCTTGCATGAACAAACGTACAATATGACATTTGACTATCAACTGTAGATAGTAAGATAGCTTATTTTCTTCTATTTGCACCATGATACTTAGACATGGCCAGAGTCGGCACTGATCTAGAAGTGAACAATCTCCGCTTGGCCTTTCCGAAGCCGAGGTCTCGGAGGCTGGAGCACCGTCTGTTAAATATTTCATTTGCGATACGTACCGTGCACATAACTGGAGGTGACAGGAGGGCGCCTGAATAAGAGTGGACACACGGTGCACTACTAATCCCGCTGAGGTACTATGACGCCACGCATAGATTCGTTTTTTGATTCGCAGCGAATTCATATAATAGCAAATATATACGTCGTAGACTACTGATATTCAAGTTGGAAAAACAAAAACATTTCCGAGTGGGCCATCTACGCAATCGAGGACCTACAAGTCAACTCTGGCAGCAAGAACACATCTGGACACCAGATAAGCCAGAAGAAACATTGACGCACCCGAGCACGTGTCTATACTTGACGTTATCATTCTTCACGGCATTGACGGCCCTTCCCGCACCTTTCACTGTTTCGAGTTAAGCACTAGAAAGGGGACGAAGGATCGAGAATGCTTACTATCGAGTACCTCGATCCAACTCTTAACGCCCTTCTTCACGGCAAGTTCCAGCATATCTAGAACTTCTTTCTTGCTGCCACTGAGTATGTTACGAGATCTTGTCAATCACTTTAAAACAACAAGAATTGAAACAGCCGTACATACGACTTCCACCAAAAAATGCTTCATTACCCATAATGTCTGGCAAGGCACTGAGCATTTATGATGAAAGTCAGGACGGGGAAGTTACCAAAAGTATGCAAGGCAGGCAATTCGTCATCGGGGACAGCAACCATGATAAGCCGACCGTGAACTTTAAGCGCTGTCATGAGTTCAGTGAGAGGGATCCCACGAGAAACGTCAGCAGTGCACTAGAAACGGTTGTCAAATTGGCCAGTGGGTGAAAGTCACTTCCATAGCGTACGATAATTAGGTCCAACTTACCTTGCCAGGCTTTTGCGAAGCCATCATTCCTGGTGATAACGAAGTCAGTTGCTCCAGAAGCACGAGCGTCTTTCTGTATCAAAGCCTGAATATTTAATCATTCATGTATTTACTAATGGGTGTACGTGCCTCTTTGTTCATAGAATGAGAGAAGGCTACGATCTGCTCTGCCCCTAAAGCACATGCGAACTGAATGGCGAAATGTCTAATTTCAAGATATCAGCATTAACTCTGAGTAAGCCTGAATTGATATTGTTCACCCGAGTCCACCGATACCAACAATGCTGACTCGCTTTCCAGGTCTGCATGCACGATATAAGCTAGGAAAGCGAAGTGTTGATGTGGACATACCCAGTCCCGTTCCTAACAAGGGGTGAGTAGACAGACGGTAATACCGGCGCATAACATTGGAGCGATTCCAAGGGAAGCTCTGCTGGTAGGGGAAAGACGGAGTGTTCATACCTCAGAGCCGAAATTCCCTACCCACATAATGCCACCTACATCCCCTTGGACTCCACCACACCTCAAGCAAATTGTGCTCGTGAGTTCACCGTGGCTTTTGCGCAGGCTGTAGAGACTATCTCCAGCCGTGAGCGGCATTAATGGACATGGCTACTTGTAGAGATTTTTGAGGATAAGACGAAGAAGCCAATGGAGTTTGTTAGAGCTTACTTGGATCCAATTATCCAGGAGGCTATCGTCGAGGACACTACTATTCCAAAGACTAGATTCATGGAGAAGTCAGTTGCATGTAGAAAAGGGCGAGACCTTGAATGATCATCTCGTCAGGCTTTCATCGGGCAAGTATATTCCCTTCTACGCTCAGCATCTCAGCCAGAAAGATGATGATTCATCCCTAGATCCTGTCATTCTGAGAGACCAGACGTGAGTTAGTGTTATCTGAACGAGTTCTATGTTGATATATAGCCTGAACTTTATGCTTGCAGGACGCGATTCAACTGCTGGCACCCTCACTCACATTTGTCATTTACCTTTTGGCTATGCATCCCACTGTTCATGCCCGCCTCCGTGAAGAAGTCCTTCAGAAAGAGGGATATGAAGTACCTCAGGGCCGTGATCAACAGTACGTGGCTTTCAATGTATTTACCATTTACCAAGGATTTAACTTCCAGAGCTCCGCGTCATGCAAAGCCTCCTGCGCATTGGAAGGATGGCGTTCGTCGCAAGACGATTGGGAAAGTGTATCCCAAGACACATTTGACCATGTACGTTCGGGTAGGTGATTCGTGATGGTAGCGACGCTATGGCTGATTGCATATAGGGTAGATTGTGAGTCAGAATGACAGAGGCCGAGCCCAATGCCTGAAGACGGGTCCCCTGTCAATGTGACTACGCTGTACGTCGAAGGGTAGATAAGTATAACTTGCTTTAATCAATATCTATCGTTTCTATCTTTTGGCTGGCTGCGTAAGACTCAGACGAAATGGTGCCAAAATTTTCAGCCCAGTTTCCCTGACATGAGACTAACAGTAGTGCCAAACAAACTCCTGAGACTGGACGAGGCGAGTAACGTATCAGATCATACTAAGCCGTGGACATCATTTGAAAAATATCTAATTAATATACACTATTGGTCTCGTGCAAGGCATGATTTAATATAAGTCATCATCATGGAATTTTCGAATATCACAAGGAAGAAATTTTAGACAGCCGACGAAGTAAAACCGGTGGAAGCGGGGCCAGTGTTGTCGAGGGCTCGCGTCTCGGGCGCAGTGTTATATCCACCAGTTCCACTTCCGTGGTGGTTAGTACCAGTATCAGTGCCCCTGTATCCCTCGTTGTAACCCGCGTTAGTGCCAGTGCCAGATCCATAATGGGTGCCAGGACCAGAATTCATATGACTGTAATTCGTTCCAGCGCCAGTTTTGATATCATGATTCGTACCAGTAGTATCATAACCTCCGGTTCCAGAGGTCCCCATATCATCATTGTGCCTTGTGCGGTGATCATGATGACCCGTGTCTTCTTCAGCTGCGACTCCAGTCCCAGTTGCGGCAGCAGTAGTCCCAGCGCCTGTGCCATGCCCACGTTTCTCGTGCTCGTGAGCGCCATATGCGGCGCCAGCGGTACCGACAGCGGCAGCCTCGGCTCCGCGATGATGCCTGCGCTCATCGTGACCGGTGTCGGAACCGTGTTTCCGGAAATGGAAGAGGGCAGCGAGGGCAGCGAGGAGAAGGAAGAGGGTGATGATCCAGCTCATCCAGCTAAATGCCATAATGGCCGAGACGATGCGACATTGGTTAAAGAAGCCCCTACAGTAACTGATATGACGATATTTGTGCTGATATTCTTATTCAATATGAAGGGAAGCGGAATGGGAATGAGAGCATACCGTAAAGATGGCCGATCCGACCAGATACAAGACAAATAGAGAGAAGATCCCTAATAACTCGGTCAAGAAATGGGGGAGGCCAAAACCACGACGGGAACAGAGACAAGCCATACTATAATTATGTTTCAGAGACAATGTGAAACATGAGTACGACGAACACGTACAGAGGCAAGGAAAAGAGAGTGGCAAGAATACTTGTTGAAAGCAGCTCAACAGTGCTCGGCTCTAGATAAACTGTCAGTAACATATACAGCGTTGTTCAGCGCTCACAAGACAAACCATAGTAACCGCTACGACCTCTAGAGATTGTATCGGGTCTCCCCAAACTTTTCGTATGATGTACTCTCGCGGCAGTTAAACCCAGAAGAATGACTGAGAAAAGAAACTGGACGCGTGAATCAGTCTCTCATAGAAATACCAGCGGAAATGACTACTCACTAGGGCACTGTAGAGTCCTGCACGAAGGGGACCATGGAAGGACATGGTTGCTGACGCCTGGCAACATCTCAAACAGAATCTTATAAGGAGTCTGTTATCTGTGACGTCGTTCTATGGTCAGCAATTTCTTGATTTCGATTATGAGAGCATTTGGAGCATGACAATGTCTGAGGAGATCGGTGTCGTATTAGACATCGGGATGGTTACAATCTTAATGGGACAATGGGGAATAATCCTCCTTGGAGCCCTCCTCAACATTGAGATTCGCCTAAAAAAAACTTTACTGAGCCGATTTTCGTGGCTTTCGCAATGGCAATGGCAGCTGGGATCGCGTTGGTAACAAGACGCGGTAGCTGAGACATTCGATGACGCAAAAAGTGTAAGTATGGAGCGGGAAAGGGGGCAACGTTAGACAATTTCAATGACACAATCTGAGAAAAGGGCGCATTTGTTGCAAGTAACAAGTGGAGGATACAGGATCGGCTCTACGGTCCGGTCCACCAGCGCTTGTGGGTTGCTATGACAGGCCAAGTCCGCGTGCCATCTCCTCGAAGTCCTTGCGTGTTTCCCTTCTGTGCCATCCTTTTTAACCTTACATTGTAGTGTTCCTCTCTTTTCATCTTTCACCCAATGCCTTTCAACTTACCGCTCGTGCGCGTGGGCTTGTACGCAGCTTTGGTACGTTCTTCTGTCAAGAAATGCCATTTACGACATCCGCTTCCAAAGCTCAGTTATCCTTTGACTCATGCTCTGGTCACAGGGCTTCTTCTCGTTCCTTCTTTTCTGCCTGTCGGCAGCACGATTGGGTTACACCACAAATCTACCTGAAGGTGATACTCTCAATGGAGGAAGGAACTTCTATGGTGAGCTAACACATCTGTTTGGGGAGGCTGGAGAAATTCTCAAGATATATCAGACCCAATTGTTGTGGAACTCCTTTTCACGACGTTGATGACTTTGCCGTGGTGCGGTTATGTGTGCGTACACTTTCCAAAAATCTGAACGTTGAATTGACGTTGTTTTGAGCACAGTATTTACTGTATACAGAAACGCTTTGAAGCACGCTATCTTTCTATCATTCGGGATGAGCTTTTAGTACTTGTTGTACTTTGGTTCTTTTGGATCGTCGGTGCCGCAGTTGCTTCCGTACGTTCTCCGACTTTCCTAAGGATTAGCTAAGCCACCGACACGTCCTGCCAGTCGATTTGGGGTGATCTGACATGGTGTTCGCAATTTAATGCCTGCAGAGTTCTTTCTGCTTTGGAGGCTTTCGCTTGGCTTGGATGGATTGCTTTAACGATGCTAGTAGTGGCGAGTGCCTTATTTGGCTTTGCCAACAAGGCCTTCCTTGAACCTTTGCATGGGCGGTGGGACCCTCGCGCAAGCACCTACAACCCTAGTAGCAAAGTCTAATTCATCCTGTCCCTTTCACTTCCATTGTACGGCTTGCTGGCTGTTTTTTTTTGGATATACCACACTTTTTGTGATCAAACAGTGAGTGTCAATCAATCAATGCCTGTGTTACATGACATACGACTCACCCTACTGAAGTTCTACTTGTATACCAGAGTCATATTAAGTTACTGTTTTTTCGTACCATTTGGTATCTGTTTGAATGTACTCTGGAAACCGATCATCTCTGCCGTAAAATGTTCATTTGCAAACTGAAATTTCGATCTGGCCGCCGGATTGTCTAGAACGCTCCGAATTGCCGACGGCAACTCAAAGTCAGCCGAATGATGATCAATAACTGTCAGGGTGAACTACTCCGAGGTTCTCGACCCATTGTACCATCGCCACACTGACAGATCCGTGCTCTTGTCGTCTTAACGGATTGCTTCGGAGGAGTTCCTTACTCGCACACCATGAGACTTGCCTCGCCTCATGACAGCCATAGCAACCCTTGTCACCTGTCATGCACAATCCATAGAAGACACAAACCTAGCTCTGGGATCTGGTCGAGAGCCTGTCTCGCCATTTTCCCCATGGCCTTGTTGGCTTGAATAGTATGTCACCCTTTTAAGATATTATCTCATGCCCGTCATCCACGGTGCTTTAGTTGCTCTTTCCCAGGTCATATTTTTTCTGTGTCTGCTCTTTCACGGAGCATGTGCTCTGATGCAAGCCCTTCGGGGGTAGTTGACCTTAAAGCTCGCTGTCCCCAGACTTGTGACGCAGCTTATGGTGCTTCGTGACTGGTGCTTCGTGATTAGGAATTCACGGGATGCCGAGCCTGGGAGAAGGAGTGGGAGAAGGGGAGCTGCCCGCCTTTATAATCAGAGTCCAGCCATTCTTCTCTTTCCCTGTCGTCCCTCACTATCCTCCCAGAGTCACAGAAAGCTCCAATGGTCTCCAGAACGGTATCGCAGGTCGGGATTTTCTTCTACGCCGCCTACATGACATCTTCTTAATTGCCATCTACAGAGGCGCACACGCCGATACCGTTGCTCACGGTATAAAAATCTGACGAAAGTCAGTACCATCCATATCCAGAGAAAGGCACATAGGCGTCGATGCCTCGTGGGATGCGGAACACCGAGAGATATACCTATCTTTACACGGCGACAAGTTGAGATTATCCTGAATGCTGTAAGCTATTACTTCGTAAAAGCTCTGGTGAAGACATTTCCCTTCATTTTTTTTACAAGTTAATTCTAACTGCCTATCAGGAGGCTATTATCATGCGACATGTGTAACAGGAGCGATTCACTATGTATCAGTGTCGGCAAAGTCTTGTCGATTTTTATGCCCTTAGGGCCATCAACAATGCAGAAATGATAAGTGGTTAAGCCCTCGATCACTTCGATTGTGTGAAGTCAGTCAGATGCTTGTTGAATTTACTCTGACCATCTGAGCACTTGCTAGTCCAATTTGTTTGCGGGCGTGAGTCGACTCGGGAGCCCTGAGATGAATGAACAAAGACAGTTTGTTTCCAACAGTCCGGAATCATCAAGAGTGAGTCTAGGGCCACCAAACTTGAAAATTGGTCGTGACCTAGGATCTAGCATGATGTTGAAGCATTCGTCTTCGGCATTGACACCTTCTGTATCAGGTTTTCCCCCGATGTGCTAAGCATTTGTCTCTACCAGGTAACTGTCAATACATTGTGAAAGACCTATGTTTGATCATACGAGGCTCCTTAATAAGAAATGGAAGGAATGCGACTGTACAATCTCTGAATGATCCAAATTGTGGAAGAGGGAATTCAGGTATTGGTCGTGTGCCTTGGCAAAGTTCAGTTCAGAACTGGAACTGATAAACTGAACTGCCAGTTCAAGTTCAGTTCATATGCTCCCAATGGTGTTCAGTTTGCAGTTCTGGAGGAGTAGTGTTATGCAAGGCCGGGCTCCTGAGCCCTGAGCCCGATGGACTGAGCCTGATCTGGGCCGAGCCCGAATTGGGCCGAGCCTGATTTAGGCCGAGGCCGAGCCCGACCTGTTGATGGGCTTTTTGACGGCTCAAGGCTCGGCTCCATATGACTTGAGCCTGCAAAAGCCCTTGAGCCTGGGCTTTTCTAAGAGAAAGTAAGCCAGCCTGAAAAGCACAGTCAAGAAATATGTTGACAGATAATTCCATGAATTATTGACGCAGCAAAGACATTACGCAGGTGTAATCACAAACGAAGTATATATATTGGTGGTCAGATACTGGAGTTAATGAGTCAAAAGATGACTCTTTAGTAAGTATGCAACAAGAAGTAAGTGTGCGTACCTTAACAATACATACAGATTGACGCGAGGTTCTTGAATAAGATCATAATCATTTTCCGAAGTTAAACGACGTCATCTTTGACACTCCCTTTCGTCGTTAACGGAGGGCTCGTAATTCCCAATTTATCTCGAAATTTGAATGAATGAATGAATGAATTGGGCTTTTACTGCCGGCAAGCCGCAGTACAGGGCTAAGAGGCGTGGGTAGGGTAATCGTAGTACTCTACTCCTGGTATGTAATGATGTACTTGAAAAGTCCGTCGTGTGTTGTATTGTCTGGTAATATAGCTTTCCTCGCAGATGTCAGTGTGGCGTGTTTGCTAGGTTCAGGAAGTGCATTGTCAAAATCCTGGAGGTTTGAGACTATCGTGGCCTGTGTCTTTCAAAATTTGATAAATGATTCTCGAGGAAGTGCTTTTATGAAGATGTCGGCTATCATTTCCTTAGTGGAGATGTATTTCAGTTCGATATTGCGCCGTGTAATGTGATCTCGTATGAAGTGATATCAAATGTCGATATGTTTAGCTCATGAATGGGATACCGGGTCATTTGATAAAGCGATGCTGCCGGCACTATCAGAATGTACAATTGTAGCAGTTGTTTGTGGAAAGTCAAGTTTGCATATGAGAGTCCTAATCCAAATTGCTTCCTTGGTTGCATTGGAAGAGGATATATACTCTGCTTCCATGGTGGATGTTGTGACAATAGATTGTTTTTTGGATGACCAAGAAATGGTATTTCCATTAAGGGATAACGAGCTACATCCTGTGCCTTCGGCACAGGTACATAGCTTGTTAGGGGCTCGCCCCCAAACCCCGACTGCATCCTGGCCCCAACCTTGCAAGCTTGGTTAGGGCCTTGTCAGCCACCTCAATGCTTAATCCTGGCCCCAACCTTGCAAGCTCAGTTAGGGCCTTGTGTTCAAAATTCAATGCTGAATCCCAGCCCCAACCTCACAAGCTCAGTTAGGGCCTTGTGCTCAGAACTCAATGCTTAATCCCAGCCCCAACCTCACAAGCTTGGTTAGGGCCTTGTGTTCAAAACTCCCAAAGGCACAGGTACATAGCTCATTGGGGGCTTGCCCCCAAACCCCGACTGCATCCCAGCCCTAACCTTGCAAGCTCGGTTAGGGCCTTGTCAACCACCTCAATGCTTAATCCCAGCCCCAACCTCACAAGCTTGGTTAGGGCCTTGTGTTCAAAACTCAATGCTGAATCCCAGCCCCAACCTTGCAAGCTTGGTTAGGACCTTGTGTTCAAAACTCAATGCTTAATCCCAGCCCCAACCTTGCAAGCTCGGTTAGGGCCTTGTGTTCAGAACTCAATGCTTAATCCCAGCCTCAACCTTGCAAGCTTGGTTAGGGCCTTGTATTCAGAATTCAATGCTTAATCCCAGCCCCAACTAAGCTTGCAAGGTTGGGGCCTTGTGTTCAAAAGTTGATTCTTAATGTTCAAAACTCAAATTCATCAACTTAATGTTCTCTTATCATATAAGGAGGATATCAGACAGAAACTATATAAGCCAATACTGCAATGTCCTAATTTCAAAATACAAAGTCTAGCTAAATACATTAGAAGAGGTTAGTAATAAGAAGTTATCATATTCTAAGATGTATACTTACATTTATCTATTTGTCAATCATTACATTTGTCCATTTGTTCATCATCAGATACTAAAATTTATAAAGGTTAGTAATCAAAAGTGAGTCTATCTAAAGTGAGACTTACATTTGCAAACCATTCAGGATTTCTTGATAGACTATATTTGCTGTTGTCCTTGTTGTATTTTAAGCTCAGATGAAAGATGTAGTGCCGAAAATCTGGTTATCAGTCATAATCAGTGATCAGAGATAACAGATCAGAAATATAAGATATACATGAGCAGTTATATATGAAAGAAACCCTTTCAGATCAATCAGAGCTTCTTCTCACAGTATCAGAACAGGGGAAATGCTTGAAGCTTCAGGTTTAGATGAGAGGTCAAAAAGAAAGAGAGGTGCAATGTTTTTGATCAATTGATTGATCATCATCAATTGTTGGTGCACAGGAAATGGCCGAAATTTGAAGCCAGCAAACCTATGTAATTTTGTTATGTCAGCCTTATGTAAGAATTGATCTGATCAATTTCCCAGGAGTTGTCCCATTCTATAGAGACAAGCTATGTTCTGTGCCTTTGGCACAGGTACGTAGCTCATTGGGGGCTTGCCCCAAAACCCCAACTGCATCCTGGCCCCAACCTCGCAAGCTTGGTTAGGGCCTTGTCAGCCACCTCAATGCTTAATCTCAGCCTCAACTTTGCAAGCTTGGTTAGGGCCTTGTGTTCAAAACTCAATGCTTAATCCTAGCCCCAACCTTGCAAGCTCAGTTAGGGCCTTGTGTTCAAAGCTCAATGCTTAATGTTCTCTTATCAGATAAGGAGGATATCAGACAGAAACTATATAAGCCAATACTGCAATGTCCTAATTTAAAAATACAAAGTCTAGCTAGATACATTAGAAGAGGTTAGTAATAAGAAGTTATTCCAAGATATATACTTACATCTATCCATTTGTCAATCATTACATTTGTCCATTTGTTCATCATCAGATACTAAAATTTATAAAGGTCAATAATCAAAAGTAAGTTTATTTAAAGTGAGACTTACATTTGCAAACCATTCAGGATTTCTTGATAGACTATATTTGCTGTTGTCCTTGTTGTATTTTCTGGTGGCAAAATCACCTTGATACAATTTCCAGATGTACACCTAGACAGTGCTACATAAAGTTGTCCATGTGTAAACACAGGTGATCAAAGATCCAATCCAACTTGTTTGACTGATTGACCTTGGGATTTGTTGATGGTCATAGCAAAGGCTAATCAAACTGGGAATTGTCATCTGCACAATGGAATAGGCAAATCTTCTTCAGAGGCATCAATGTTAATCCTTGGAATCATAACCACTGTTCCTCCAAACTTGGCATCTCCACTGATGATCCGGCATGTGAGGACTCTGGTGTTGATATGGGTATGTCCCATTGCAAAGTCCTTGAGTTGTATCCAAATTTCTGAGGAGCATGACAGGAACACCAACCTTAAGAGCCAGTCTAGCCAAAGGCAAACTACTGGCCCTCAAAGAGTTGAGATATTCCATAGGATATAGGCCATCAACATTTCTATCATCAGACTTGACAAAATCAGCATTCTGCAAGATTTTCTCCTGTCCTGAAAACCTCTGCAGAATCTCTGAATTGATCTCCTCTACATCAGAGTTCTTGCTTGAAAGAATGGTCTGGTCCAGAAAATACTGATCCTGTTGATAATGAAATAGGTGCTTCTAGGATAGAAGGACCCAAGAGAGGAGGATCCAGCTGTTCTCCTGGCACAATAGGTGGCTGAACAACCTTCTGGGATGGGAGGAATGAGAGCAGGATTGTGTTGCTCTGCTACAATGGGTTGTTGGACAAAGTCTGCCAATAGAGGATCCAGCTGTTCTGCAGGTATATGTGCAGCAGGACAATGCTCAGGAAGTAGCTCTGCAGGTACATTCTGCTGCTCAGGATCATCCTCATTATTTATAGGATCATCCATATACTCCAAATAATTTTGCATCAATTGGTCAAAGGCAGCATGAACATATTCCAAGTCATCCTCAGGAGGGATGTCATTCTGAGGCTCTAGACCATTAAAGTCCTCTTCCAGATCAGCATCATGTTCCTCCCTCCAGCCTTGTAAAATTCTAGCTGCTCTAGTATGATTCAAAGGGATATGTTCTGGATTAAGATCTACTGGCTGTTAAACTTTCTTAGTTCCAGTAGAAACTCTTTACAGTTAATTTTGACTGACCTCAGGCCTGATCTCCCCTCTTTCTCCCTGATGATGTCCACTATGTCTTAGTCTTTGTTGCTCTTCTGAAATTGCTACAGCTTGCAGCCTCTCCTGCTCTTGAGCTACTCTCAGCCTTTGCTGCTGTTCCAATTGCTCTTGTCCTCTTTGGTTAGTTCTAAGGTAGTTTCTTTTCCTAGGAGCAGGAACAGGTAGAGGTGGGATCCTAGGCATGGGATTTTGTAAAGGAGCATCCCATCCTTCAGGCAAGTGTGTTTGAAGAATGGCTACATCTGGCTGAGCAAGCAAAGCTGGCATTATTCTAGCTGCCTGTGCAGGAGCAGGTGGAGGTGTCACTATTCTAGCTCTCTGTGCAGGAAGAGGTAGTAGTGGCACCAATCTAGGCATAGGATTTTGTAATGGAGCATCCCATCCTTCAGGTAAATGGGTTTCAGGAATGACTATAGAAAATGGATCATCAACAGCAACAGGCTATCCAATAGGCCTTTCTGTAGAGCTAGAAGCACTGACCATAGCTTGGTTATTACCTCCAGGTCTCATCCCCCCAGTTCCCATATTTTCCTCAGGGTCCAAAGTAAAGTGGTGGTATGACCACAGTATTAATATGTTCTCCAGATCTTCTGTTTGCATGACAATCATCAGGATCAGTCATTTGTAATTGTTGAAGTCTTCTATGACTTCTAGTCTGTTTTCTTTGGCTGTCAGGAGTAGTAGGTAGTTGATTTCCAGTGGAAGGTTGCCTGAAATATCAATATTTCAGCATTTTATAGCCCAAAATCAATATAAATCATTTACATGATGTATATCAATAGCTCAAGGATCACTAATGAATTGCCATCAATGTGTCAATGAATGTATAAGCCAATATACATACATTCTTCCACAACTTTGGGACTGTGGGAAGTTTGGTCATGTTGTATCAAAAAACACATGAGGTGTGAAAAACAGTGTCCACTAAATTGTGTTTGGCCATTTCTGAACACACAGACTATGTGATACCTTGGAAGTGGTGCCAAATGATAGGATGAACATTATATAGTTGCCTAATATACACACACAGATTTGTATAAAATAAAGGCTTCAAGGCTATAGCATGAAAACAGCCAGACATTACATAACCTGCTGACCAATTTTATGTAATCTTAGTCAGAAATGTGGTAGCTAGCTTTTGGTCACCTCATTATAGAGCTATCAAATTTTCCCACAAAACAGTCGCCCCATTCTTTATTAGATTCTATTTGTG
Source organism: Termitomyces sp. MG145 (assembly GCA_003313055.1). Lineage (NCBI taxonomy): Eukaryota > Fungi > Basidiomycota > Agaricomycetes > Agaricales > Lyophyllaceae > Termitomyces > Termitomyces sp. MG145. Next base: position 17,091 of record QGOB01002844.1, on the reverse strand, counting down.
AACTCCCACCATATCCTAACAGATAAGTACCAAAAAGAGAAAAATAATGTTTCATTCAGGTCACATCAGTCACATTTGAAAGTTTAGTCATCAAGATGCCAACATGGATCATCCAATTAAAACCATCTTTCCTGGACCACTTGCACTGCTGCATAAATATGTAGGACCATTTGCTCTCCACACATCTTATGAGCAAATGGAGCTCAGCCTCACATACAAGACCAAAGTAGTACTACTCCCAGAAGGACCTGTCACTGGGTAAGTTGAGCCACTTATCATCAAATCAAATCTGAATGGTCAATGAATAGAATGAGTATGCAATCAAAGTGAAGGCGGAAGTAGGATTTACATGGAAATTGGGCAAAGAACATGTATGTCCCCCTTGAAGCTCCTATCACCACTTATTGAGTAACAAATGTCTCAGCATGCTATCAACGCTTTTACAAATGACAATCTGTACATCTCAACTCAGTTGCTTCTTTGTTTGATCAATGGTTGCAGGCATCAAGTTCAGCATTCATTGTGTGTTACATGTATTGGAACCTTAGCAACTCATTACTTGGTGGATAGCATGTGATTGTTGCATGGGATTGAACTTGGGAATCCCTTGCCATCACTACTTCCAGGTACTCCTCAAGATGCCAAAGTTGAAGTTCCACATTGGTCTTGTTTGTGCATGGTATGTCACTATCCTGCTTCCAGCCATTGTGTGTCATTGATATCATTGGCCTACAGCTGGTATCAGAATCTGAAAATCAATATCAGCAAGATTCTGTCCACATCATTGGAGAATGAAGCAACTTGGTAGCAGACTGCACAGGAGGAGATTGATTTTGCTGACATCATCTCTGCACCTACATTGAACCCACTTGAATCTCCTCTGACCCAGCCTTGTGCAAAGCTTGACAAACAATATCCAAATGCAGCAACAGATGGAAAACTTACTCAACAAACTATGTGAACTTTGGTATGTGTAATCTATTTCAAAGCCTATGTTCTCCTGTTCAAAGCTCACTTTTTTTGGACAGAGAGGAACATGTTGATGAGATCCAACATGAATGTTCTCAGGAGCCTGAAAGGGCTGGCCAAAGAGTCAATGTTTAATGGGCCCTTCTAAAGGTCATTCTCAAGGAGGGGGAACATCCTGAGGTCCTGTCAGGCAAAGAAGATGGCTCTGAAACATTGTTGTGGCAATTGCCATAGGACTGGCCACAACCATGCAACTTGCCCAGATCTTATTCAAGATGTGCAATTAGTTCCTGTATGTCTTACAATTGCAAAATTGTGTTTGTGTAGACCATGATAGACTTCTTACCTTGTGTTTGTTCAGACTGCATGAGGGAACAGACAAGTAAGATAATAAATTTATTAATTTATGTCATGCCAAACTAATTATTATTGGGATATGGTGGGGTTCACAACTTCTGGGGGTTCACAAATAGAATTATCCTCCATTAAGGTTGGACATCCATCCACTGGTAGATTATTAATCATCTGTATCATTTGCCTATCTAGCATCACTTCACACAATAAGATTGATATTTTTGTTATCACCACTCAATCTTGGACCTCAAATTTTTGTGCCACAAAGACAATACAAAATACATTTACAGGTGGTGAGATGGGATATGCCCAGATTTCCAGAAAATTGGGCAACCAGATTTACAGCATACTGAATATCTGTTGGCATTCAATGCTGATGTGGCCACAGAATGTTTGAGGTCCATGTGGAGTAAGCTTAGCAGGATGGCCTCTAAAATGGTTTTTCTTGTCCACCTCCAACTTTCTACCAATTCTCCCAATACTAGACTTCCCTAGACCAGTTTTAGCCTCAATCTGATGCAGAGAATACCCTTCAGCAAGAATAGAAGCAACAATAGAGTGTTATGCAGGAGAAGTAGCTTTCATGATGGTGGTTGAAGGTCAAAATGTGGTTTAACCAACTTGAACCACTCCTAAATATATCTAAGCATGGTCACATGACTCTGTTGATATTCCCACATGCAACTTACTTTTTATTTCTAGAATAGGGATAAATCTGCAAAGCTCAAAAAACTGTCCCAACAAGTGAATATTTTAAAATGGCCATTACTCCATCAGTTTTGATTAAAATTACATGAGCTTAAATGCAATCTGTAGCTACAATGTCATAGTATTTTACATGATTTAACCAGAATTTTAGGTACTTCCAATCTTCCATACCAATGCCATCTTTCAAAAAGTAAGAAACATTGGGGACAGTTTTTTGAGCCACTGTATACCAGCTGACATTTACCTGTTGTTACTATCATTCTTCATCATTCTATCAAACATGTCACCTTTTTCATCTTTATTACTGAACATTTAATTTGTTTTGCTTTCTTATATTCATACTTATTAATACAAATTTCATATTACCTATCTTATTTGCACAACTCTATTTACTTATCTACTGTTCTACTGTTATTTACTGACCACTTAGTTAGCCATGTTGTTGCAAACAACTTTTACTTTTCTCTCCTCATATACCAGCCGACACTTGCAAGTTGTTATCATCATTTCTTATCTTTTTAATTCTTTCTTCATTCAAACAGGTTCATAACATCATGTAACTAATTTTAAGATTTTTTGAGACTGCTTAAATGCTTGAAAACTGTAAATTTTGATGACTGTTGTGCTAATTGAGGCTGAAAGTGAGCATTGAATTTTGGAAAATCAAGCCCTAACTGAGCATAGCAAGATGGGGGCTGGAACTAAGCATTGAGTTTTGATAAACAAGGCCTGGATCAAATGCAGTGAGTTTGGGGCTGGATTTCTGAGCACAGCAAGGTTTAGGCTAGAGCTAAGCATTTAGCTTTGGAAAACAAGGCCCTAACTGAGCACAGCAAGGTTGGGGCCAAGACGAAACATCAAGTTTTGAAAACAAAGCCCTAACCATGTGCAGTGGGTTGGGACTGGGATGAAGTCAGGGGTTTGGGAGGAAAGCCCCCAACAGGATAGACTTATGCTAATAGACATGGGACATAACTCATTAAAAAGGGAGCAACTTTTCTATCTACTTATCAAAAGCTTCTGCCAACAACAATGAACTTGTACTATGTAGAACCAAAGGATTTTGCCTTCGGTTGGGCATCCAGAGTGCTCAGATCCTCTCTGAAAGCTTCCATCCACTGATGCATCCAAGGTTACCATTTTTCAATGGTTTAAATCAGCCAAAAATATAGTCAATGCAATACATTGAGAATAATGCTTCTATTAAGCCTAAAAACATGATAAAATCCGGAAAATTCCAATTTTCTTCTGGGGCTGATGTGGCCACTGTCACAATGTTGTAGTGACTCAGTACTAGTGATTCACACCATAAGGTTTAGAAATGTGGGGTCCACAGGTCGTGGTTTAAATAGAAGACGGTCATTGAAGTACATTTCTACACACAGTAGATTTTTTCTGTGTGTGAGGAAATGGATTAACACTGTTCATTGAGCTCTGAGGAGTTGAAACTAGGAAGATGAATAGAACTAGATGCTGGGTTGGCCCCAATCACATGATCTCCACCAGGCAATCGCTTGACATTTTCCAACCAATTTGACATCATACCTAATCATTACTGACTGTGGACGTCAAACAAGAACGACACAGAACCATCATATATAAGTAGCCTTGGGTTCTAAAATGTCCCTGCTATCATAATACCGCATGCCCATCTCTAACTGCAACAATTGTACGATATGTCTTCCCAATCCAATTTTAAATGGAAAGGATAAACCTAAGTCTTGTGCACGGTGATACGACCCGGTCAGCGCTGGCTGCCCAACACTGACAAGTCGAACCAAGCATGTGACCTCAGCACATGACCACTACCGACCGGCCGCTAACGACACTGACCATTACCGACCTTTCCCTTAATGACCCAGCCGACCTTGCGACAATCCAGGCCCCTCTCTATGGCCTCCGACATGCATTATCACATGCAGCCGCTACGCTTACTATCTATTACCGGTTTCCCCTATTATCACATGCAACCGCTATGCTTGCTGTCTATTACCAGTTTCCCCTTTTATCGCCTTACTCCCGACATACATTATCACATTATCACATGCAACCGCTACGCTTACTACCTATTACCGGTTTCCCCTTTTATCTACCATCTTACTTACCTATAAATACTGCCCTGTCAGTAGCTAAAGAACATCAAATTGTACCAGAGTCTAGTCCCCACTTCAGACTATGCTTAAGATCTCGTTCACGCTCTTGCTTCGTTAACGGCTGATTTGGGTTTACCCAGTCCAGTCTCCTTCGCTCCTCATGCTCAGCCCAACAGTATTGTTGGACTAGCACTCGTCGCCTTTGTTAAGCACCATACGGGTGCCCTCGCTCTGCTTTTGGCAAGCACCATACGGATGCCCTCGCTTCGCCTTCATTAACGCTAGCGCTTACGGCTAGCGGCTCGTATATTTCCGTTAACTCTTCCACTATTCCTTAACGACCTTTTGGGTCTTTGACAGATTTCTCACTTAGCGACAATCCGGCACAGACACTAGCGGCCGCACCGTTATCTCTTACTGCTCTCTCACACTTCCTTACTGACTCCGACCTCTTATCTCCTTACCGGGTTTCTGGGACTTTGCTTGACTCCTCTCACACACACGTAATGCTACTACTTGCTAGCTATCCCTATCTAGCTGGTCTTGTTGGTTGTTTCCTGCACGGCAGCTAGGCAGCAAGTCAGCGCATCAACGGATACAAAGAAAATCTCTTGACATGTCTTCTCCTTTTTCGGTCGGTGCAGAATTCACAACACTAAGGACTAGGACAAGTCCGAAGTCATAGACTTTAAGCCCAAACGTGCTGGGGACTACGATATTGATCTGTGGCATTTGTGGCCCGGATGTACGCTTTTTTGCCTGTATTTCTATCTGTCACTCCGATGTTGGATATATAGGTCCATACAATCACGGGTGGATGGGGTCACCCTCTTTTGGTATGTGTCGATGTCAATTCCCCACCTGCAACACTTTTTCTGAAAAGCCTCTCATTGCTGGTCATGAGATTGTAGGACATGTTATTAGGGTTGGGCCTAAGGTGACATCTTTCAAGGTCAGAGATTGCACTGGTGTCAGGTGAGCACATACACAAGCGAGCCATGCCAGCCATAACATTCTTGTGGATCTAGAGCTCAGATCTGTTCCTGTTTAGAGTGTGACCGATACAACACTGATAATGAGCAATAGTAAGCATATGCTTATCATTATATGTGCGCCCATTCTATGAATCAACTATGCATATGTAGCTTCCTCAATGAAGTTGATACTTATAACGCCAAGTATCCTAATGTGAGTGCCTTGAAGATCAACTGGCAGGGCATTCACGTTCGCTAGGGCGATATCGCACATGGTGGATATTCCACCTCAGGGTGATATGTTGCCCTGCTGGTGCATCACTTATGACTGTACTTAGATTTGGTTGCTTGGGCTTCCCAGGGAGTGAAGTACTTAGGCTCCAGTCTAGAGTCAGTATAAGGGTGTTACAGTATGTTGATTTCAGATTTCAGAGGCTCGGGCTTCCCTGTGAGTGAAGTACTTAGGTCTCTGAGTCTAACACTGGCACTTTAGCTTAGTGGTTAGAGTATCATAATGAGGTGCATACTCAAGAGGTTGTTGGTTCGATTCCAACAAGTGCTGCTTGCTTTTATGGAAAACCTTGTGTCCTGTCTATTATCTGGAGCCCACCATGACGGAAGCTGATCTTCTGATTAGCTGACTAAGCAAAAAAAAATCAAAGACACACAAGGTTGACCAGGAGGTCAACTTCTCATAGGTTGAGAGGGTGATACGTTGCCCCACTGGTGCATCGCTTATGACTGTACTTAGATTTGGTTGCTTGGGCTTCCCAGGGAGTGAAGTACTTAGGCTCCAGTCTAGAGTCAGTATAAGGGTGTTACAGTATGTTGATTTCAGATTTCAGAGGCTTGGGCTTCCCTGTGAGTGAAGTACTTAGGCCTCTGAGTCTAAAAGTGAGCACTGGCACTTTAGCTTAGTGGTTAGAGCATCATAATGAGATGCATACTCAAGAGGTAGTTGGTTCAATTCCAACAAGTGCTGCTTGCTTTTATGGAAAACCTTGTGTCCTGTCTATTAATATCAACATAGAACTTGTTCAGATAACACTAACTCACGTCTGGTCTCTCAGAATGACAGGATCTAGGGATGAATCATCATCTTTCTGGCTGAGATGCTGAGCGTAGAAGGGAATATACTTGCCCGATGAAAGCCTGACGAGATGATCATTCAATGTCTCACCCTTTTCTACATGCAACTGACTTCTCCATGAATCTAGTCTTTGGAATAGTAGTGTCCTCGACGATAGCCTCCTGGATAATTGGATCCAAGTAAGCTCTAACAAACTCCATTGGCTTCTTCGTCTTATCCTCAAAAATCTCTACAAGTAGCCATGTCCATTAATGCCGCTCACGGCTGGAGATAGTCTCTACAGCCTGCGCAAAAGCCACGGTGAACTCACGAGCACAATTTGCTTGAGGTGTGGTGGAGTCCAAGGGGATGTAGGTGGCATTATGTGGGTAGGGAATTTCGGCTCTGAGGCTATGGGCGCAGTGGCCAAAGAGGAACTCAGTTACGGAGTCCATAGCGTAGCGAGACATCAGGTCCTGTTAAGCTAGGAGTGAAGATCATGGGGATGCGTTGGGTAGGTCGGCGTACGATGGCATGCCCGCTGCACATACGTTCCTTGATCAAGGCTAATACAGTGGTTGTATGACGGTCAAAGAGGTCGAAATCACTTGGTCGATCGTGCGTGAAGAAGGGGCGAGTCATAGATCTATGAAATCTTGTGGGGCTTTAGAATGAGTTTATGGCGAGGGAGAAAGGCACATACCTCCACATGTCACCGTCGGAATTGAAAACTCCAGAGCCTAGGACGGAGAACATGGAGTTTTGAAACCGTTTGCCTACTGGAGTATTGAGCTCGGAAAAGAAGCCTTGAGGATGGCGACGAACATTTTTCATAGTTAGGGAAGTCTGTCGCGAGGATCATTTTGATGTGCTCAGGCCAAACTGTCAAGATCCTATCCGACCACAGGATACGAAAGTTGACTACAGGACCTTCCTGCCGACGTTATCAACAAGAACGTCAGCTGGAAAAAGTATCATATACATTTGATTGGGTTCAAACGTCTTAGGTGCCTACCAATATATCCAGTTTCCCAGACTTGTCGAGCGAAATGACGGCCAAGATATCAACATTCCCTATAGATTTTCCATTGACCGTACGGGCAAGCTGAGCCCTAAGCGTGGCTGCTTGACGCCTGTCGTCAAAGCTCTTATACATGATACGAATAATAACCGTGATCGGCAAGGAGAAGAGCGATCCTAAGACTACCAGCCATGTTGGGAGGACATGACCACCAATACCCTGCAATCACTCAAGACCTTTAAAGTGAATACAAATGTCACAGAGGATATGACAAGCCGAAAGATGTAATACCTGGGGTCAGGCCGGCCATGTAGAATCGTTTTTTAAGGGTCCAAAAGACAGTGCTGAGGGGATAAAAAACGGCTCGTAAGAAAACAGCTCGTGAGTCCAGGAGATAGTGCGGGAAAGGTCAATTATGAGTCGTTGCTCCTGAGAGGTATTCAACAAGCTGTATAATTGTTGGTGTCATGGTCATAGAACCTGCAGCTGCATGAATTTCGGCAGTTGAAATAATTACATCTGACGTGGCCCGATTCAACGCTTATTCACATTAACATAGACTGTGAAGAATTATTTGGGGACGATATCGAGGTCAGCATCGATTTAGGAGGTATCATTATCATTTATACAGGAGATCGAGTTAGCCTGAAGGTCTGGATTAGGTTTACGTTATAACCTTGACCTGTCTTCCGTAGTGCTTCCGCGAAGTGAACCGAAGTCCGTGCCAACGAGTGGTAACAGGCGGCGAGGTGTATCGGAGTGCCCATCATTAGGATCAATTACCTAAAGGGGAGTGATAATCTAGATTATGAAATGTCTGACAGTTTGTGACAAGGAGGGAATCAGGATCCTTAAATAGGAAGGAAGCTAAGGTAGTCTTACGCTTACGCTAATTGATTGCAAGTGCATTCAACGGTGATGGAGACAGCGTAGCATTGAGAGTTGTTGACTGACTATCCTGAAGTGGGATAATGTGTCCAGAGTGGTAGTAGGAGCCGTATGGAGGAAAGCTGAGATTAAACGGCATTGGTATGCTCCTGAGTATGCCATTCCCATTGCAGAATGCTGGTTTGGGAGTGGGTGATTGTGGCAGGTTGGGAAAAGTAGATTGCCTGAGACGCACAGGGGAGTCCCAAGTACCTGGATCTCCTGATATAGGCAGGCTAATGTTGTCAGTATACTCTCTGAGATATTTAGGGGAGTTCATCGAGTGTAAAGTGAGTGATTCGACTATCTCAATACAAGAAATTTGTGCAATAGATCTCTAAATGAAATTTTTACCCCTGCCTTGACAATGTCTGATATCACAAAGACATTGGTGAGGGACATGCAAGAATGGTTCCCGGCATACCTGGACATGAATAGCACAAGGAAGATGGAAAAGACGAGGAGATTGTGTCTTGCTATCTTATCAGTCTATTATGTCATTATCTTATTCACGTAAGTGACTTTACTTCGACGGCAACACTAGTCTTCCGCCACACGACCGCGTTTGGGCTGAATGTGAGCAGGCCGATCGCGCATCCGAAATGTCTGGAACAGTCTCGTTTGGCTCAGATGATGAACTCATAGCCATGGAGGAGGAAGATGACTTTGGTCCGATTGTTTATCAGTTGTTTATCTATTTCTAATCGTTGGACTCAGATTCGGATGGTCAGGATTCACCAGAAGGCAGTTCTGACGGTGAAGACTCTGCCAATTACTCCGATGAAGACGAGAGCGATACAGAAGAAGACCGAGTCGACGGTGGTGACGGCGGAGCCGAAGAAGAAATTGAAGGTGATTTCGAGTGAGTTTATTCGGGTTCATTGCGTTCGTCATAGACTCATCTTTCCCCAGCCGTCTCGTCAAGAACATACGGTCGAAAGACGACCCTTCCGTTGGTACTGCACTCACCAAAGATTGGGATTTCAACATTGAAGAAAAAGATGCTGAGTTTTTAGACGATCTACGTGAAGCATCTGGTGTTGGGCGCAGGAAAAGGAGGAAAGGGGTGGGCTCTACTCGCGTCAATGCACGAAATTCTTACTCATTCGGAGTGTAGAAGGGCCGACAAGAGGGACCGGTCTTGTCCCAGCAGGTTCGTTCCCTCATTGGCGACGGCAACCAGGCATATGTAGACAACAACCTGTTAGAGGCGATTCGCATCATGCAAGAAGTCATTCGTATTGAACCGCGGGCAGCATCTGCGTGGTCTGTCCTAGCACAGTGTTACACAGATATGGCTCAGCCTCAGAAGGCGCTTCAGCTGAGGATCATGGCTGCTCACCTGAGGCACGACGCCGATGAATGGGATCGGCTCGCCAGCCAATCCAGGGAGCAGGGCCACAATCAACAGGCTTTGTACTGCTACCGAAAAGTCTACAGTCTCGACCCTACCAACGTCGACGCGCTTTGGGACCGTGCTTCTCTCGCGAAGGAGATAGGCGAGCTAAAAACGGCGCGTAATGCTTTCCTCGCTATCCTTAAGCGGTTCCCGCACGACCTCACAGTACTAGCCGAGCTTCGTCCTATCCTTATTGAGCTCTCCGAACTCTCTACCTGTGCCAACCTCTTCCAACAAGCGTTCGTTCATTACCAGAAGGCCTACCCGTCCGGTCGCGGTATGGACGTCACCTCTAACACGGAAATACTTGGAGGTGGGTTCGGACTTATGGAGCTACTTGTCATGGCAGATCTTTTCAACACTCTCGGAGAGCATGAAAACGCGATCAGCGTCATCAGGAAGGGGTGCCGGTGGCTGCAGGGGCGGGCAGACCAGATGTACTGGGATGCATGCGAAGATGATAGGGAGTATGACCTTCCTGAGATGCCGCCGCGTGGCGACGATGGAGAAGTCGAACCGGGAAGATTTTCCTTGGATATCAATGCTCGACATCGGCTTGCGGTAGCTCGAATCAAGATGGGAGAGATCCAAGAGGGAAAGGTATCTATATCACAACCATATATGTCTTTTGAACATTTCACGACCCAAGTTGTAGCTACATGCAAATACGGTGCTGTCGCAGGATGTCCTAGACTATGCGCCGCTCTACGTCGAGATCGCTGACGCCTATTTCGAACGGGAACTGTTTGCTGATGCGCGGCCGATATATGAACTTCTCGGATCTGATGCTGCTGTGCGTTTCTTTTCCCTCTTTCAACCATGTTCGTGCTCAAACTTGGATGACAGACGAGCAGCCTGTATATCCTCCTTCAAACGGCAGCGTGTCTTCGTATGTCGGATGAACTCAAGGCGGCAGCAGAAGTATATGAACAAGGTCAGCTCGGACCGCAATACCTAGAACTCCGTCAACTGAACCGACGTTCAGTCCGCATTGCAGACCCAACTCATAACGAGGCTAAGATGAAGCTTGCCGAGGTCTACGAACTCCTGAACGAGCCCAGGAAGGCACTCGAGCTCGTCTATGAAGGTGCGTACACTAGCTATCTACGAACTGGTGACTCTACAATTGGATTGTTCTCAGTCATTGACTCACGCAAGAAACGTACGAAAGAAGCCAGTGCCTCGCAACCTGCAGAAACCGCTGCTGCATCTACCTCGCTATTCGAAGAGAAAGCCGGCAAGTCCAAAGCCGCAAAAATCCCCGGCCGACTTACCCATGCGCAGCTGCGGGAGCTCGAGGCGGAGAAGGAGAAAGATGTTTTAAGGGGGTACAAGATCATAAAGGAGCAGTGGGCAAGTATGCTTACGGGTGAGGAAGAGGCGGTGAAGGTGTGGCTTCTCGAGGCGGAGAAGCTGGTTGAAACATTCAGGGAGACAAGGAATCTTTTTATGACCTCGCGGGTGAGCTCCTTTTTTCCTTCATGGTGCCTGGTTCATCAACGCTGAGGATTACCAGACGAATCCGTTCCGCGGCATGTTCCCGCGCTCGCGGCCCAAGCAGAATAGTCAAAACGAAGTGGATGAAAATCGCATGGCTTCGCGATTGAACCTTGATATCGGTATGTTGGGTCCTTGAGCAGCTTTCGCGTACGTACCTTTTGAAGTGCCTCGTAGAGCAGGACTCTTTGTCAAAGAAATCCGGGAAAGATCGAGCAGTGGACATCTTCCGGGGTGTTTCGTTTAGTGAATGGTTGCGTGTGATAATGCAGGTAAGAATTTACTTCAGCAATCACAAAGTAACAAGCTGACACTGCCTGCTAGTACTGTTTCTTGCTCACAAGGCGTGGCCAATATGAGGTTGCTGATGAAATACTTCGCCATATACTTGTATCAAACGCGTATCAAGCTCGTCAACGACAGGACACAATCAGGATAGCCCTAATCGGTATGAGGCTCCTATATTGAGGTATCATTCAGGATTTCATGTTACTTGCTTCAGCCTGTGCGATTGCGGCCAAACATCCCAGTATAGTAGTTGAACAGGCTCGAAAGCTCATTACCGTCCACCAGTTCAACAATGAGCCCCAGCGAATCTTGATTGCCGCTCTCTCAAGCGGCCTGCGGCCCACTGACGCTTTCATTACCTCAACGCTGCAGAAGCATTTGTTTCGCGAGATGAAGCTTGCAGACGTCGCTGTCCGGACGCCTGAAGTCTTAAAATGGAATGCACTTAATAAGCGCTATGCTGCGACCGGCACCGTCAAGTCAGAGCCGGGGGAGGGCGCGGATGATGATGCAGACGATACAGAACTTGTAGCTCCTGCGGACAAGGATATCACGATACTGGAAATACCCACGAAGTACAACCCCATTATTGTGGCTATCTATGGTCAAATTTGCATCGCCGCCAAAAGTTATCAGAGTGCTATCTGTGAGTCTACTCGTTTTGCGCACATGTGCATTTTTCGAACAAGCTCCAGACTACTAATATGGGATAACAGTTTATTTGTTGCATGCATATGATTACTGTCCTGAAGATCCCATGATCTGCTTGTCATTGGCTATTGCTTCCATTGGACGTGCAATGCAGCGTCAATCAGACAATCGTCATCATTTGATCACTCAGGTAGGATTGGCGCTCTTCAACAAATTGCTGTGCGAGTTTACTAACCCTATGGCGATGCAGGCAATGGCATTTTTGTCGCAGTATCGCAAGCTACGAGGTCATGATTTCCAGACCTTGGGAGAAGTGGAGTACAACTTTGGAAGGGCTTTCCATCAGCTAGGTATCCCGAAAATTTCCGTGAAACTCTTCGAGGATGACTAAAGAATGCATCATCTTCCTCCGCTTGTCATTTTTAGGATTATACTCGCATGCCGTGGTACATTACGAACGCGTACTCGAACTTTCGGAGAAAGCCGGCTCGACTGTAAGCCTTCATGCTTTTCCTCTGCATGCTTTACTGAAGACACTTAGGCACAGGACAATGATTCTGCCAGAGAGGCGGCTTACAATCTCTCGCTAATTTTTGTTTTGACTGGTGCTGCTCCACTTGCAGAGGCTTTGTATAGACGTTGGCTGTCAATATAAATAGGTGTAATGAATAGAACATGCCTGTGTCACCGCATGTCGATGTTACTTTCATATATCGATCGGCACAGGTGTACTTATCTATTTCGGCCACGGACCCTATCATCTTCCTCTTTCGAGATACCAACTGTCCTCCCCCAAAAGAGTCTAATGTGCCTGCTATTTTTAATTCTTCCACTCTGAGAATAGAATCAAACGTATTTGGCCTTTCCATGCAATCTACAGGTTTGATAGAAGACATGTAATGTTACAATGTTGCCAACTATCTGTGATATGACATTGTTAGTGCCGAAATTCATGATGTGGCCTAAACATCTATGTTATTAGATTATGACAAATTGTGAAGGATTTCAGGAAGAAATGATTCACCAAAAGTTTGATTCTTTAAGCTATTAGAACAATATTTATCCAGTGTCTGTTTTTTTAGGAGTCTAGGTGTGAGGACAGCGATGTGGGAGGGAAGTTGTACCCGAAATGATTGATTACCGAAGTCTTCCAATAACAGATATGGACCAACATACTTAGGTATCAGTTTTCGTGCCAGTCCTTTGGGAAAGGTCATATTTTCTGTTGACACATAAGCAAACTCTCCTTCCTTAAAGGGGGTCACTGATCTTTTTCAATTGGCATTACGGGTCTGTTTGATTCGGGCAGCTAAGATGCAATCATGCACTGCCCATGATGGCAGTTTTCAGCCATTGTGCAAAAACGCGTACCCCTGGGTACTCTGTCTTTTGTGCTGCTTCCCACACCATTCAACATGGCATCCGGCCGTAATTCAGGAAGAAAGGTGAGCATCCTGTTGTTACTGACCTGGCCGTGTTGATGGCAAACTCTATTGCTGGCAGCTTGGAGACCCAGTCCCTCTGCATTGGGTGAATACATTGTCTTATCATTTGCACAACAGTTCTGTTGGCCCACTCTGTCGCTCCATTACTTTCGGGATGGTAAGAACTAGACATTCTGAGTTGTGTGCCAATTAATTTATGCAGGTGAGACCAGAAAATACTGGTAAAGTAGGAGTCACGGTCACTGACAATGGCCTTAGGTAGTCTGTGTAGTTTGTAGATTTTGGCAAAGACAAGTTCAGCAATCTCTGGTGCCTTGTACTTTACACAACTGGATACTAAGTGTACCATGCCTGTGAGGTGGTCTATTATTACTGTAAGGCTATTATATGATGAGTCTCTGTCTTTTAGATTCTGGCAGTGGCCCGACGAAATCAATGCCAGTTACTTCCCATAGTTGAGTGGGTATTGGGAGTGGATTTAGCTTGCCATATGGTTTGTGGTTTGAAGGCTTGCTTTGTGCACAGGTAATGCAAGTCTCGCAGAATGCATGCACATCACTACTCATTAGCTTCCACCAGACATGTTCCTGAAGGTAAGTAAGTGTCTTCTGGGCTCCCAAATGGGCTAGCATTGAGTGCAAGGGGTGTCGGATTGGGTAGATCTGGACATGATTGCTATGACATACCTCCCCCCCTCCCCCAGTAATAAGGAAATTGTTGTGACATGTTTTGACATTCTGGCAAGTTTGGCAAGACACCGGCAAGGCAACAGCATTTGAGCTAATATGCAAGGCCATGCAGATGCAACATGCTAATACTGCATTTATTATACACTCTCCACTGCCCTTGCCACCTCTTCTCTCCAAAGTCATCAATGAAGTACTGTATTTATTAAGACTTGTATTTGAGTCAGACTTTAAATTCAAGTGAGTACCAACATTATGCCGCCATCAACCGATGTCAACCAGAAAGTTCCATTACCTAATGCAGAACAAGATCCAATGTTCACATTTGCCCGATCCAACACCTCTTGATTGAGTGTGCTTCTGATATGACAACTTCTCAAATACTCCTTCCTTTTACCATAATTGCTGGTATGCATAGTACTTTTTTTCCTTCTGTGTTCAGATACATGAGTTTATCTTTAGTGTATTCAAAGTCTTTAAACTCATCAGGTTTTTCTATTATAGGTGCAAAGATGGGGTTGTTCACATACTTGTTTCAAGGATCATCAGTTTCTCAGTTGGTTCAGTGATGTTTGTGGCATCTATCTCTTTCCCACCCTCCTTTTGTTGCTGAGACCCTTTCAGCATGAAAAATTTGGACATGTGTTTGGGGAACTCCTTTGCAGTTTTGGGATGTCCTGTTCCTGCTGAGGGCACTACCTCATGTTGGTGAGGGTGTTTTGGTGTTGTTCCCTCACCTTCAGTTGGCAGTATGACAGTCAGTGCCTTATTGTCATGGTTATTGATTGATTGTGAATCTTCAATTTGTGCAGCAGTAAATCCCTGTGCTTGTTTCAGCTGAATCCTGGTAGTAGGTCCAATGTTGTCTGCTTGCCTTGCATTCACACCCTCCATTCCCACTAATACAAACATGGAAATTAGGTGTGTCACTAACAAGTCATTATTAATGACATCATGGTAGGTATATTCATTGTGGGCTCACACTGTTCTGGGTGCGTCATAAGCATAGAGGCACTGATGCACTGATTTGTTGCCTAGCTGCCATGCAGGAAACAACCAACAAGACAAGCCAGATAGGGGAACTAGCAAATAGTAGGATTACATGTGTGTGAGGGGAGTCAGCAAGGGTCTTGGAAACCTGTTGAGAGTTGAAGTTGGAGTTGGTAAGAAGGTGGGAGTAAATGGTGATAGGTAATGGTATGGCCATTGGTGTTCCTACCAGTTCATAGTGGTGGATGAGATCTGTAAAATTAGACCCAGAAAGTTGTTAAGGATTAAGGGACAAGTTTAACAAAAAATATACAAGGAGCTAGCTGTAGGAGCTAGTGCTAACAAAGTCAAAACAGGGTGCCCATATGGCACTTAACAAAGATGAAACTAGGATGCCCAAAATGGCATTTAACAAGGACAAATAAGAGTAAGACTTAACAATGCTGTTAAGCCTGAGGACAAAGGAGAGGAGGAGACTGGACTGGGTAAACCCAAATCAGCCAGTAGCAAAGTGGAGGCAAAAAGTGATCTGAAGCATGGTCTGAAGTGGGGACTAGACTCTGGTACAATTTGATGATGTTTGGCTACTGACAGTGCAGTATTTATAGGTAGGATGTAGCAAAAGGGAAAACTGGTAAGTAATAGTAAGCATAGCAGTTGCATGTGATAATGTATGACAGGGGCTGCTAGGCTACTGAATAGAAAAATAAAATAAAATAAAAACAATGATCAAAACACCATTGAATAGGATTGCAGGTATGATTGATTGTCAGTCACTGTGCAGGGGCCATGGGAGGCCAGATTGTCCAAAGTCAACACAGTCATTAAGGTAATTGTCAGTAACAGTCATTGTTATCAAGATAACTTCAATAGCTGTTGCAGGTCCATGTCACCTGATTTTGTCCAATTTATTGCTATTGAGCAGTCAGCGCTGACCAGGTCATATCAGCACAATAGTGGTTCAGATAATATATTTTCCACTCCAGGTATGTATTCTACCTTAAAAAATCAAATTCAGATATTTTCTCTAACCACCATGCCTGACAACCTGATAAGTTTTGTTGATTGAGAAGATGTACCAGCCCCTTATGGTCAGTGTACCAGGTAAAGTTGGTGCCCTGTAGCATATCTCTATGTCTTAGCATGGTTTCCACTCCTGCTAACATCTCAATTTTGTGTACAGAATAGTTTTGTTGAGCAGAATTTAACTTAGCTGAATAGAATGCTGCAACTTTAGTTTTCTGCCAGTCTTCACCCTGGCTTATTACTCCTGCAATACCAGTTCTGCATCTGTCTGTTACTACATTCATGGGTGGTGCATCATTTCCATATACTAATGGCCTTCAGTGGTGATTGCAGCAGGTTATGGCCAAATTTTTTATGTCTTCAAAGGCCCATTGGTGAGTATATTCCCATTGAAATGGTACTGTGTCTCCTGTAGGCCCATGCAGGATTCCTATAGGGATCCTTACACAATCTATATCATCTGCCAAATATCCAGCTGCACTCAGGAATCCTCTTAATAAATCTCTGTTGGTTGGTGTTTTCCACTGGCTCAAAGCATCAACTTTATCAGGATCTATGCAGATACCCTCATTGCTCACTATTTGGCCTAGGACTTTCATTTCCTGCACAGAAACTTCAATTTGTCCTTACCAAGGTAAAGTCTCTCACAGCATAAGTGTCAGGTCCCGCTGACGATGGGGGCTCAGTGTCACGACCCCGCCATCTCTGGACCCCCATACGCTGCCCTGGCCCCAACACACACCTCCCCCGCACCCCTTGCGCACCTCCGGGACTGCCAACAACATCCCAATGCTGCACCGGCAACACCCGCAGCCATCTCTGAACAGATCCCCGGCCATCACCGAACCCTGGCATCTCAGCTGACATGTCACCCCAGGGCTTCCCTGTCACCGGACACACCTGGACCCTCGGCATCCTGGCTATCACATAACGTTCCGCAACATTCCTCCCGCGAACTGCCGGCACGTCACAATGCCACCTGCTTCTGTGGCGC
>QGOB01002835.1:0-13936 GCA_003313055.1 Termitomyces sp. MG145 | reverse complement strand
TAATTAGAAATTATTTGACATCTTTCTAATGGGGTTTTCTTCCCGAAAAATCTCCCAATCCCTGCAGTGCGACTTGAACTCCTTTGCATTTTGGCTTGGTAGTGACATAAATGGCTGGGAAAGGGACATTAAAAAAAATTGGGGCTGAGGGGATATTGAGCATTCTGGATGCTTGGCCAAGAATCAAGGGATAGGAAGGACTAGTGGAGACAAAATAAGAGCACAGCAAGATAACAGACTCAGTAAGGTCACTAGCAATTGCAATAAATAGGCAAGAGAGAGATTGTCAGTAAATGTTTTTGGGTTTTCTAATATTTCAGGCTTGAGTGGATATGTGATTGCACTATAATGGAGTGCTTTTGGTGGTCATATTTGAGGATGACTGCTAAGTCTTCCTCAGAGTTGTCAACCATGGAGATGGTGGTGGCAAAAGCAATGGGGCAGTCCTGTGCTATACTTGGGCTGGACCTTCTGCTTGTGCTGTCCATGGGGAAACATGGAGATGGTGCAACAAACTCTGGTATTGGAATCTGTTATTGTTATTGTGGTTTCTGCTTTGCTAAGAGTATCAACAATACTCTTGATTAAGACATCAAAGGGGTGACTGAGCAAAATATTGTAAACAGAGGAGCAGAGGACATGAATCTGAAGGTGGAATGTGATGCTGCCAATGGTGCAGGGAATGTTACCAAGCTAGACCAAAGGATTAGTCCATAGTACTGTTAGTGCTCTGCATGTTCAAGATAATGCTAGGATTATAGGAGATGCCAAGATAGTTAGCAACTTTGGCAGACATGGAGATGATCTGGGAGCTGCTATCCGCTATGCACTTTTTGCAGTTATTGATCAGAAGCATGATGGACCAAATTGACTGAGATTCCTGTGCAACCAATAACATAACTGCCTCTTTCCCAGGCAGTAATGACTTGATATATGCTTTGACAGGATCTATCAAAGTGACTTGGGCTCTGGTGGCATTGGTAAGTGGTGAGTTAGTAGTGAGAGTGTTGTTAAGGGCAAAGGAGGGCAGAGTGTTGTTGAGAACATTGGTAGATTCTTGGAAAGCAGTGACATTAGGGGGCATGGTCCATTTAGGTGTAACAGCATTTCTGAATTGGTTCAGAATGTTGTTAGAGAGGGAGCAGAGTTTGCCAATATTGTAGATGAGAGCCATACTTTGGTAAGCAGCATCAGGGCATTTGTCTGGGGCACCAAAGGTTTGGTTGGTCAGGTATTGATAGCAAGACAAGATACTGGAGTAAGGGTGGATGGGGGGATCAACTATGGGAATGTTGTTAACAACAGGAGGCTCAGGGGTTTTAGTGGTACTCGTAGCAGGGGCTGGGGCAGATTGGTCATTAGCCAACAGGGGCACTGGGAGAGGCAGAGTCATTAGTGGCTGTGGAGGGGACTAGTTGGTATCCCTTAGCACAAGGGATCTTGATCCCATTGAAGACTTTAGCTGGGCAGCATAGGGCAAAGAGTTCTCATTCCAATGCAGCAACACATTCTTCCCTGGATAGCATTCCTGGTCCAGCAGTATCTGGTTGCAGAACCTTGTGAATAAATGTCTGGAACATGCCTTGGAGCTGTTCCACATCAGGGTTAGCATTAGCAGTGAGGCAGCCAGTAAGAAGCTGGTTGGAGTTCAGCCTATGCCATTTGTCAATATGTTCCATGTAGGATTGTTTGCCAATGTAGTTGGGGATCATAGTGCCAGACAGTAAGATGACCTTTCCTTTGTGATTCCAATAGATTTTACCTTGACCAATAAAGCTTTCCAGCTTAGCACAATTGCCGCATACTATAGTATGACCGGTTTCACCACAGAAGTGGCAGCTGTTGCTAGAAGGTTGAGAGGCATGGGACTGAGAGCCATTACTGGCAGTCAATGCTGCCATCTTTTCCTCCATGTGTTCCGAGGCATTGACAATAGTGGCTGTGGCAATGTCAAGAGGTTCCTTTTTAATGATAGTAGTTGGTATGGGAGCAGTGGTGTTAACGGTAGGGGTTTCAGCATTAGCGGTCACCAGCTTTTTCAAGGTTTGGCAGCTTCAAAGACTTGGTCTACCTCATAGGGATCCTCTGGGTGATGATCAGAAAGGGTGATTTCTAAACGGCAGACAAGTTTGGACCATAACAAAGTCAGTATACCTTGTTGAAAATAAATGACATTCCTTGTTTTGGTAAATCTTGCCTTTGGTCAGGAGCCAATGTGCCAGGCACTGGAAATCCCTATAGTAGTCTGAGAAGTGTCCAAGAGTAGTGATACTGGCAGATGATGTCTGGTTAACAAGTTGCTTGAGGTCCTGGAGAGTGTAATGGGCAGATTCCTCAGCTCCAGGGTATAAACAAAAGACTGCTATCTTCCACTCAGCATATATATGGTTGCTAAACTCTGGCAAGCCAAGCCAGGTCTCTGTGGTATCATAAAATACATACCAAGTAGCATATTCCTTTTTCTAGTTGTTGTCATTAATGGCACAGTCTGCTAAGAGGTATTCAAGCTCACAGAAATACTGGGCAAGCTCTCAAAGGCAACTCTTGTCCCATTTAGGTGTGGTAGAGTTGTTGTGGGGTGGCATGTGGCAGGAAAGATGGGCATCACCCATGGTGGTAGTGCTAATAGGTGTTGGTAAGGGGGTAGTGGATTGGACTGGGGAATAGGGATCAGGAGTTAATGGGGGCAGTGGTGTGTCAAGGAAGTTATTGATGTGATGGCCTGGGAAGTTCTCTAGAAGTTTGTTGATGTCAAGAAGTTCCCTAGCAGTAGCAAGTTCCTCTTCAAGTTTATGAGGTGGAGTTGTTAAAGGGGTTAATAGCAATGAAGGGTAGATATTGAAAGGGATAACTGGGAGCAAAAATTTGGTGATGAGACATAAGTGGTTTTTAGCCTGGAGGCAAGCTTCTGGTGGAATTTTGCTATAGAACCCCTTGCAGTGGACTCCAAAATAATGTGCTGACTTGCTGCCTAGCTGCCATGCATGAAACAACCAACAGGACCAGCCAGATAGGGTAGCTAGCAGGTAGTAGTGTTATGTGTGTATGTGAGGAGTCAAGCAAAGTCCCAGGAACCTGTTAAGGTGGTAGGAGGTCAGAGTCAGTAAGAAAGTGGGAGCAAATGGTAAGATGTAATAGTGTGGCCATTAGTGTTGCTACCAAATTACAGCAGTTTAAGAGATCTGTGAATAGACCAGGAAGGTTGTTAAGAGGTGAAGGGGGAGTTAACAGGAATATACAAGTTGCTAGCCATAGGTGCTAGCATTAACAAAGGCTTGACTAGGGCACCCATATAGTGCTTGATGAAGGCAAAACAAGGGTGCTCATATGGCACTTAACAAAGGCAACAAGGGCTAAGTTAAACAATACTGTTAAGCTTAGAGATGAGTGAGAAGTGACTGGACTGGGTAAACTCAAATCAGCTAGTAACAAAGCAAGAGCAAAAAGAGATCTGAAGCATGGTCTGGAACAGGGACTAGACTCTTGTATGATTCAATGATGATTAGCTACTGACAGGGCAGTATTTATAGGTATGTAAAGTAGCAAAAGGGAAAACCAGTAAAAGATAGTAAGTGTAGCAGTTGCATGTGATAATGCACGATGGAGGCTGCTATTGAATAGGAAAATTGTAAGTAGATTGGAAAAGAAAATTGTAAGTGAAAAAGAGAAGGAAAATAAATTTACAATTAGTGGGCCATTGGTAACATGGTTACAATCAATTGTTGGCCACTGGTTGGGGGCCATAGAGGGGGCTGGATTGTACAAGGTTGGCTCAGTTGTTAATACAGTTGTCAGTAATGGTCAGTGTTGTTAGGAGTCAGTCAGTAGTGGTCACATGCCCATGTCATGTGTTTCATTTAATTTATCAGTGTTGGGCAGCCAGCGCTAACTGGGTTGTATCAATGGTCAGAGTAGGATATGTGATC
This sequence comes from Termitomyces sp. MG145, assembly GCA_003313055.1. Taxonomy (NCBI): domain Eukaryota; kingdom Fungi; phylum Basidiomycota; class Agaricomycetes; order Agaricales; family Lyophyllaceae; genus Termitomyces; species Termitomyces sp. MG145. Next base: position 10,010 of record QGOB01002835.1, on the reverse strand, counting down.
ACTGCAGAGCATTTCAGGCCTTCAGTTGCTGCTAGTAGAGGGCAGGAAGCAGCTATGTGAAGTGTATTGCAGTCTCTAGCAGAGAGAGCAGCAAAGGAGGTGCAGAAAGGGGAGAAGCCAATGGAGGAAATAGTGCCAGAGTATTTTCATGAGTTCCTGTATGTCTTTGACAAACAACATTTGAAGTGTCTGACTCACCATTGGAAGCACAACTTAGGCATTGAGTTGGTTGAGGGTGTGAAAGTGCCACCTCCAGGAAGGCTTTACCAGTTGGCAGTAGCAGAACTATGGGCATCATGCAAATTCATTGATGAGAATCTTGCAAAGGAGTACATCTGCCTATCAAGTGCTCCTTGTAAGGCATTAGTGTTCTTTGTCAAGAAGAAGGATAGTTTCCTGCACCTAGTTGTTGATTTCTGTGCTCTCAATGCAGTGACAAAACCTGATGCTTATCTAATTCTTCTCACTAGTGAACTGCTCAATTGGTTGAAAGAAGCCAAGGTGTTCACAATGCTAGACATGCGCTGGGGATATTACAATGTGTGGACTTGGGAATTGGTGCACAGATCCAGGAAGGGGATGAGTGGAAGACCTCATTCCAGACACAATATGGCCAGTTTGAGTTCTTGGTCATGCATTTTGGCCTGTGTAATGCATCACCCTGCCTTCCAGCAAATGATGAATGAGTTGTTTCATGGTTTAGTGGATGTGTATGCAGTGCTCTATTTGGACAACATCATCATTTTCTCAGAGGATCCTTTGCAGCATGAGGTGCATGTTCAGAAAGTATTGCATTGGCTGAAAAAGGCAGTTCTGTTCTAAAATCTGAGAAGTATCATATTTGGACAACAGGGGTAGACTATGTGAGGATGAAGATCACCCCTGGCTGTATGGGAATGGATACTGTGAAAGTGAGTGGAATGGCCAGCTCTAAGGAACATGCAGTATGTCAACCAGTTTCTAGATTTCTGCAATTTTTTATCAACAGTTTGTGGAACTATGCACTGATTGTGAAACCATTAGAAAGGCTGAGGAGGAAGGATTGTTTGTGGCAGTAGGAAAAGGTGGACCAGGGAGCATTCAATGCATTGAAGAGGGTATTCATATTAGTGCTGATGATAAGGCAGCCACCCATTTTTGTTCTTATTGAGAGAATATACATGCTACTTTTGACTTTCTACTAGTATAACTGTGTGATGTGAGCTACCCAGAGCAACTGACTACTCTGTAATTGTAGCCATGATGGTGGAATAATCCCTCAGTGCACAAGTCAGCAGTATGGGCAGCACTTGAATATCCCAGTACTAAACAAAGCTAAAGTACCAACTAGGTTGAGATAACAGGCAACCTAGTAGACAGTTCCTTGTCATGGAGCTTTGGAGCATCTGCTATTTGGTAAACTAAAGCTCAAAAAAAGAAGGTAACCATGGCAATGCTTGCAGCAGTCTGCATGACAAAGGGCTCCTTGCATTACCAATTGGCAAAGGAGAGCACTCTGGAACAGGGGCACAGATTACTGAGCAGAAGTTTCAGACCTTAAGGATCTCTGGGCCAGAGGAACAATTGAAGATGGAGCAATTGGGATCAGGGTTGTAGTGCTATGTCAAGGCCAGCAATGGGCTAGGATTGTGGGCTGAACCTCCAGCTATCTGTGGTGTGCAAACCCAGGGCTCTATGCCTTGGATAGAGAGTGATCCCTTGCCTGGAATAAATATAAAAAGCTTTGAATTGAAACCCAATCAGAAAGTCCTGTCTCTTGGCAAACATGTGGGGTTGATTTCATAGAGAAAAACCTCAGGATGGGGGTGTGTAATACCCTGAACTGGCCAAGGAATGACAACACATGGCCTGGCACATTCAACTATTTTGACCATATGTAAGAGCCTAGAACTAGCATACCATACACCCTGAACACATGAAGTACCACTGATGTATTCCAATATCTTATGACATACTGTGCACCCTAGCACTATAGATTAAATACTCAGTAGATAGAGAGTTTAATCAAAGTTTTGACTGCCCCATTCATTGGTACCTTCTATGTAGAAGCAGGACCTCATCTGTCAGTGTTCAGCTAGATTCTGTATCATTTTGGAACTTCTATTGGAATGCTGTGCTGTTGTACTAAGGTGTTCATTGGGATTCCTTCTATTTGGTCTGGCTATATGCATTATTGCCTATGTAGCTTTGGGTTGTCTGTGTGACTCCCACCAAGTAGCTATCACTCACTTACCCTTGCTCTAGGAGCATTTTTCTTTTTCCTAACCCTCTGTTGTCTTTGCACTTCAACAAATAGAATTTTGTTTGTCAACCCTTTGAATCAAGCTGAAGCAGATATTTCTCAATATCTTTGCCCAGACTCAGAACTAGGTATTTTTGACCATGAAAAGAGTGATATTGTGGTTAGAAAGGAGTTGTCTGAGTTCATGGTGACCTTAGAGAAGAGTAATCAAAAATGTTAGGAAAAATTTGAAAGGAAAATGCAGGCCAAAACAAATAGATTGATGGTGCTCTTAGCTGCCAGGATGATACCATAACTGTCAAAATAGAGCCACAGTACTCAGTGAACATGGGTGCTGCCACTTTCAACAACTAGTTGAGCAGACCAATTGCAATTGCTTCCATTGCAAAGGACCTGGCCATGTTGTTAGGGAATGCCTGGCAAAAGAAGAAGATATAAACTAGGACATATCATTGTGCAGTATGGAAGGATTATGTGGCCTAACAGAACTTCTATATAGAAGAATGAGGACATGTCATTACAAGACATTGTGTTAGGAAAGAAGCAGGTCACCTTCCAGAATACAACCAAAGTTTAGTTGCAGTACTATCAGGAAAAGATGGAAAGTTGCAAGCCCAGGTATGCAAGCCATTGCCTATTAACCAAGCCCAGATGAAGGAGTTACATTGCACACTGTTGACTGTAGAACAGCTTGTGCAAGTCAGAAACAAGGAAAATGATCACTGAAATAAAAAGTTGTAATACATGATGATGTGTGTCTAGGAACATCAGGGTTTCAGAAGGTTTGAGAAAGGGGCAGCTTCAGATTACAAAGGCTAGTGCAGACTCAAATGAATATCCTGTGACACAGACAAGGTTTGCTAAGCCAGTGGCCAAGATGCAGAAAGAACAGAGACATAACATAATATACCAGAAAAAAAACCAGTATCTCTAACTATGAAAGACATACTGGCCTATATTAATAAAGCACCTGTACAGACAGAAGAGCAGATGCAGAAGGCAGTTGAGAGCATATTAGATATGCTATTATGCTGACTGTCTGAGACATTGCAGGCTTATTATCTCTCAAAGTCTGGGCAGGCTTGAAGAAGGTAGTCTTGCCAAAGTGGACAATGTTGCTTTACCAGTTACTGGAAGGAATAACAGCAGTAGTGTTGACAAGCTCAGAACCAGAGATGCAGGGTCTAGAATATATAGATGTATAGAACTTGAACATTTTTTGGCTTTTACACTGACTGAGCAAGCACAAGGCAGCATTATGGTATATGTAGCAATGTCAGGTCCCACTGATGATGGGGGCTCAGCTACACTGGCAAGTCCTTACTATGCAAGCTTGGGAGGCCTGTACAAGTCCAGGGCTTATCAGAAGCTCTGGAGGGACTACAGGGTGTTCCAGGGTAGGGTCCAGAAGTTCTGACCAAGAGAATAAGAGTGCTCTGAGGCTAAAGAGTACAAGTTTGGAAGAGTCAAGTTTTGAGAAGACAAATAGGTGAAAAAGGGAAAATGAGATTAATTGGAAGTTGGAGATCAGTAAGAGAGATAGTAGATACAAGTATGAAATAGGAGGGAGCCAGAAAGAGTAAGGGATTGGGAAATAGTATGAGATGTGGAACTTGGAAATAGAGATGAAGGGAGCAAGGCATGGAAAAGAAGTATGAGGCATGGAATCAAAGTACGAGGTGCAGAGACAAGATACAAGAGAGAGAGGAACTGGAGACCAAAACACATGAAACTGAACAAGAACTAAGGCAGTATCAAGACTTATAACTTATATACTGTCCTCCAGCTAAGTTCTGGGACAAGGTCTTGGCTCCAGAGTCATGGCATTTGTTGGGGCATGTTAGTGCAAGCTATGGTTGCATTGTGTGGGGCAAGTTGGCAATTGCAGTGCATGGTAGTGGCACTGTCAATACCATGGGTAATGAGTGTTGAGCCTGATGACATGTCAACAGCCTGCAGAGGGAACATTGACATGGCAGCTGAGATGCCAGGGTTTGGTGATGTCCAATGACATGGAAGCCTTAGGGTGATGTGGCAGCTGAGGTGCTTGGATTTGGTGATGGGCAGGTTTATCCAGAATGGCCAAGGGTATTGCCAGTGCAGGCATTGTAGAGAGGCAGGATTGCTGGTGGTCCCAGGGGTGTATGGAAGGTGGAGGAGTGCGTGCCAGGGTTGGAATAGCATGTGAGGGTCCAGAATTGGTGGGGTCATGACAAGCAACTCACATATTAGCTAAGGAAATTGTATGTGTTTGAGAATCAGAAGAGCTTTAATTAGTATTATCCTATCATAAATGGCACCATGGCAATTGAGTCCATCCTGGATGGAGGATCTCAAATTGTATTGATGGCACATAAGGAGACCCAGAATGCAGGAATAGCTTGGGACCCAGCTAGAACAATCCATATGCAGAGTGCCAACAAGCAATTAGACAAAACCTTTCCTTGTACCATTTGCAATGGTTTACAATAATGGAAAAAGCCTGTACCTAGTACACAGCTTAGAGCCTTTAAATAAGGTGACCATCCCACATTCTGGATTACTGCCTGCAACAAATCATTCAGTCAGCAACTTTTTAGGAAGGGCATGTGAAGAAATGTTTGACTTATATGTACAACAAGCAAACCTTAGCAGTGGCATCAGGAGATCTGATTATCTTTTAAATGCCCTTTGGTGCTATGAGACTAGTTACTTTGCTCATGAGATGGACCAACTGAGTGCCTATTTTTCATAACAACATAACATTGAAAGATGAATTTACAAAACATACAATTCCTTATATCAATGATGTACTAGTCCAGGGACCCACTGTTACAAATTACCAGGAAGAGGTTTGTATGGGAGCACTTGCAGAATGTCATGAAAAAAGTATTGTGGTAGAACTTTCTCAAAGTTCAAGTTGGTACTGTGTGCTGCAAACATTATGGTTGTTGGACATAGGTGCACCTATGAAGGGCAGCAGCCAGAGACTGATCACATAGGAGTAGTATCTAGATGGAAACTATGTAAAACTGTCTCAGATGCCAGATGGTTTTTGGCAACTATGAGGGTGTGTTGAATATTCATCAAAGACTATGGCAAATTAGCTGAGGCAATTAATAAGCTTACTCAGATAGGAGTACTATTTGAATGGAAAAAAAGCAAGAGAAGGCAATGCAGATGTTAAAGAGTGTGCTTGCAAGTGTGTCTGTAAGGGGACAACTCCCTATCCTACCTATTCATTTCCATTTTCCTCCTCCCTTTTCTTTTACTCTTCCTCCTATACATATTCTTTCCATATTGTGTCCACATTTCTGATCACCTGACATCCCTCCCATAGTCACCTGATTCCTACTTACTAATCATGACCACCTGACATTCCAGAGTCACCTGATTGTTATTGTCCGAGTTTTTGCCCCTTTTAGTCATTTACTTTTTCCACACATTTTCCAGTGGCTTATGTGTACTATACAGTTGGTTTCCATGCTTCTGGGGCCCCAGAAGCGTCCACATCCTGGCATAGGGACTCCTCAGACTCATTCTCTTTGGATATCCCTCTGCCAGATGTGTACCTAGGCATGTACCCTGTAGTTCACCTGCTAATATACTTTGGATTTCCCTCTGCCAGTTGTATGAGTTCCACAACCTCTCTGAGGTCACCCTTACAGTCTTCAAAGATGTTGTTATCAGCAATATTGGAGACAGGGTCATTAGGCTGTAGCAGTCATTGTGAAACTCTATCAGGACCATGAAAAGTGCCTTTAATGTGTACAAGCTCAGAGTGGAACATTAAAATTGCTGTCAGTAGCTTATATTTAGCGGGGTTGTAAGCATGTTCCCTATAATGTGTTAGGTCAGCAAGGTTGTTAACAGTGGTGGATGGGAGTACTAGCTCAGCATAAAGCCATTAAGGGTCCTGTATCCAAACAAGCAAATGTTAGCAAAGTTTGAGAGCAAAAGGCAAACACAAGTTGCTAGCATGAGGTGCTTAGCACAGGGCAAGAGACAAAAAAAAAACAATGAGAGAAAAAAGGCATTAAGCTCCACAAAAGCTAACAGCTGAAGCATTATCAGTCTTTTTTTTGAATAAGACCTTTGCTCCATGTGGTGTGCAAGCTAAGTATTGCTAAGACAGGAAGTTCTATTGTGTATATAGTAGCTAAGTAGTGCAGTATTTATACTAGTAACAATAATGCACAATATTAAATTCATTGGACAGGGGCACCAATAGAACAGGGTCATTACAGTGAGCCTTGATGTACCTGAGAGACTCAACAACTGGAAAATAGACATAATTAGATGGGAGCTGGCAGCAAGAATGCCTTACAGTCATAGACTCCCCTTAAGACTACCATTCAAGGCAGCTACCTTTTTTGGGTGCTTGGAAGAACAGGTTACTTGGAGTGCCTTTGGCTCCTTAGGAACTTTAGCATCCTTGGGATTGGAGGCTGCATCCTGAGAGAGACAGCTTAAAGGAGCTGTAGACTGAAAGCCATATTCTGAGGTTAAAGCTTAGACAGGTGTAAAATACATATGTTGTGTTCACTTTACTAGTGGGGGAAAATTCTTATATGCAGAAACTATTTATGACATAACTTGGGAGAGTTTTAAGTTTAGAGAGGGGAAAGGGGTGAATGCATTAGCATTTTCCACCCAAGAATCTGGAATGACAGACAGATCAACTAACAGATTGACAATTGCAAGAGATTTCATCAAGATTGGAGAACAGAAAAACATAAATGAAACTCAGCAAGCAGAGGTGTTGAGACAGGGAGATAGCAGAGTCCTAGACTTCAGAAACAGGCAAACAGAAAGCCAAAGCATCTTGATCTTAGGGCAGAAGGCAGAGTTTGGACTCTAAGCTTGAAAGTTGTGTAGGACTTACAAAAGAGCAGAAGAAAGATTGTTTATATATATATATAGGGACTAGGTAGGGAAGTAGCATGAAACTACCTAGTACTTGACAAGAAAAGATGGTCACAATCAGGAAATATACCAAATTAAAATCAATGGTCCACTGCCTAATCCACCAACTCTGCAAGCTGCTTGTCTATCCAGGCTGGCCTTGTAGACATAAGTATAGTTGCATGCAATGTTATAAGCAACATGGATCTAGGAAAGGTACAAGAACTTGAGAAAAAAAAATGGTAGAAAGAAAATAATGCACTCAGACTGGAGAAAGAGAGCCATGATGCAAAAGGAGAAGACTGAAGCTAGGATCTTCCTCTGGTGGCTCTGTAGGTGCAAAATTAGGTAGGAGGTCAGCAAACAGAAGGTCAAACTGTCCATGATCAGGACCAACACCAGCAGGAGGTAGCATTTCATAAGATATTGATGAAAGTGCACGTCTTAGCGACTAAGTTCCTCGATCGTCATCTCATCCTAACAAAGGCAAAGAAGAATAGTTTTTAGATTCATGTGTGCCTACATGGAGTTCAACTTCTGACATTGAACTCCAGGTAAGCACGATAGCATTATTCTGTCTGTAATGTACGCAATTTAAACTTCTGATGTTGAACTCCAGTTCCCTTCAAATCTGCACTTGAGATTTCATTGCCGCTTGTCTGCGCTGACTGCGACCTTCCCTACGCACATCCTAAACATTCGTCGTTAGGTTATGGGCCCCGCTAGGAGTCTACTCAACATGGCATCGTCCAATGCTGGAGATGCATTTAAATTTCCAAAACTCAATGGCGAAAACTACGCACTGTGGGCTGAACACATGAAGGCCACCCTGCAGTCTCACTACCTCTGGCTCATTGTCACCGGCGATGAAGAGCAACCCTTAAAACCGTTGAGTACAAAACCTGAGGGTCCGGATGAAGCCGCCTGGAAAACTGAGAAGAAGGAATACCTTGAGTGGACGTTGCGGGATCAGGCAGCACAGGGCTTAATGAAATCTGCAGCAGAGAGCTCCCAGTGGCCCCATGTGGCTGACAAGATAACTGCAAAAGCTATGTAGGATAGTTGGAAGGCACTGCACGTCACAAATCAGCAAAAGATCAATGTGCATTACTACTTCAAGGACCTTTACACTCGGAAGTATGCCGATGGGACTAGCATGGCCGACCACATTGCTGCAATGCTTGACATCAAAAACAAGATCACAGCGGCTGGCAAGGAACTGCCTGACATCCATGTCGCCCACACACTTGTGCTCTCGTTGCCACACACATCGTCATGGGACCTCATCAAAATTCAACTATTTGGAATGGAAACATTCACCTCCGAGGATGTATCGACTCGACTCCAAGCCGAATACAACCGTCGATTTCACAAGAAAGAGAGCGAGACAGCTCTGCTTGCCGCAAGGAAGCCCGATGGCAAGAAGAAAGGCCGAAAACCTGCAGCTGACAACAAATGCCGCTACTGTCAGGGACTTGGGCACTGGATCAACAAATGCCCCAAGCGCATTGAGGATGAGAAGTGCAAAAACGTTGGTGATGGCCCAAAAGCTGCAAACCTTGCTGTCACTGACCTTTGTGCACTTTGTCGTGAACCTGGGCAAGTGTACATGACTGGAAAGTTCAACAATGCTGGCGATACACTTCTCGATTCTGGCGCAACATCACACATGTTCTTCAACCCATCATTCTTTGTTACATACACACCAGTGACCGCCAGTTCAGATGACAACTGGATTGCAGTGGGAGACGCTCACAGCATCCCTGTAGCAGGGCGCGGGACCGTAAAGTTTCAAACGCAGTCACCGAATGGTCCCAAAGTAGTCACTCTAACCAACGTCCTCCACGTGCCTAAGATCACTGCCAATCTTGTCAGTTTCGGAACCCTACAACATCAGGGTGCTACTTACAAGAGTTACATGGAGAAATCTGAAACTGGTTTGGTCATGTTGAAAAACAGGGTAGAATTATTCCGTGCATTGCTATTGGGTAGCACTGGTACCTTGTATCATATCGCCTGCACTGCAATTCAAACTGAGTCTGCTTACGTTGCGAGTGGGAGTCTCCGCCTGTGGCATCGTCGCCTCGGACACTTAAACCATGATGCAATCAGGGATATGCGACGGAAGAACATGGTAACGGGCCTTACCATCACATTCCCCATGACCTATGACCACATTTGCGAGGGCTGTGCCCTCGGCAAATCTCATTGCACACCTCTCCCTCATGCGAGCGCCACCACTTACAACAAAATGGGACTTGTTGTAGTCGATCTCACTGGTCCAATGTCTGTCGAGACGTGGACAGGGATGCGGTATGCCCTAGTTGTTGTCGAAGTAAGCTCTCAGTTCACAGTTGGTCGGCTGCTGAGACTAAAGAGCAAAGCGGGCTGTCAGGTCCCGCTGATGACGGGGGCTCAGCTACACTGGCAAGTCCTTACTAGGCGAGCTTGGGAGGCTAAGTACGGGTCCGGGGCTTTGCGGAAGCTCCGGGTACAGCTACGAGTGGTCCGGGGGGAGTCCGGATGCTCCAGGGTACGAGTAGTGCCGCGCGCGAAGTAGAAAGTGCTCCGGGTAAGGGAGCACGGGAGCAGGGGAGATGGGTAAAGAGACGGGAAGAGAGACGGAAGGGAGAAATGAGTCACGGAACGGAACGAGGCATGGAGATGAGAGACGAGAGACGAGAGACGAGAGACGAGACGAGAGAGAGAGAGAGGCAAGAGAATAGATTGAAATTGAGATAGAGACAGAGACAGAGACAGAGACACGGAAATATGGAGAACTACGGTTAATATCAAGACTACTTGACTCGTATGCTATCCTATGGTTTATGTACTACCCTTCCGCTAAGTCCCGGATAGGATTCTAGCCAGGACCAGGACATCT
>QGOB01000327.1:0-15531 GCA_003313055.1 Termitomyces sp. MG145 | reverse complement strand
TCTGGGAAAGCAAATTCCAACAAGGACAATAGATTATACCAATCGGACATTCCAGCCGACAAGAAAATTTTTGCTCGCCGGCCGAACATACACTTTTAATAAGAAGTTTGTTCAAATTCTAACATACTGATCACCGTCGAAGTCCATTGCAGGCGTCATTCCACAAGTTTTGTGACATGAGGAGGCTTCACGAACATTTACATGACATTCACGTGGAAGCAACAGGGACGTGCCATCCATACGATGAAAACATGTAGGACGAAAGTAATCAAGTACTCTCCTGGCGCCGTGTGCTGACTCTATCCATTGACTGTGCTGAGACTCAAGTATGAAGGGTAGCGTAACACTCCTCAAAGGGTTTCTGAATTGAACCCGGGATTCGGTGCAGGGACATACTCTTGACATACTTCTTCTCGAGATGAAAAGCTGCCGACAATTTGTTCCCCCCTATTGCTGACTTCAGGGTCCCTCTCCTCGCTTCTGACTGTTAAGATAGCCTCGGCGAAGACTGGGTTTCTTTTCATCCACCGCAAAGTCACCAGAAAAAATAACGAGGAACAAGGAAACCCTTTGTTCTTTTCGCTTTATTCTGGCTGTCCTTGTACTCTGAAAGGCTCAAGCACCTGATCCTAGTAGCCGCATCAAGTGGAGTTATGCCCCTCGTGCCTAGAAGAGTCGCACAAAGCCGCGCATTTCTTCCGACCATTGTTTTCCAGGATTTTAGGATTTGGTCCGTTGTGTGTCGGATGTCCGGACCTGGTCATTGATGCTGAGCTTGATGTCAACTTAGACGACGTATTCGAGAGGCTGACGAACATGAGACATCTGATGCTGCGCAAACCAAACAACGTTTACCTGAGCCTCGAGCGTCCGCATGCTCTCATTCTCTCTGTTGCAGGCGCCATCCCTGGCTGGCCCAACCTCGTGCGTTACACACATCTCCCTTTTTTTTTCTCATTTTAATCACATCTCCAGCGCACTGCAAACATCGCATTCAAACTCTCTGATGACTCGCCCACAACCATCTTCCAGCCACTTCCCAAACCTCACACGATCTCTGGTCCCATAACATCCCTCGCCTTTGCCCTCGCCAAATCTCCCTCCCTCCACTCCTTCTCCACCCACCTCCCCTCCGTATGGAACACCTCTATCGCAATCATCGCTTCCAACCCCTCTCTCCAGCGCATCTCTCTATCATTGCCAAACGCCAGCCCCAGCGCCTCTGCAATCCCAGGCACTGGCCTCTTTCTCACAGAAGCCCGCAGACACCCGCGCCTCTTTGAACTCATCAACTCTGGTACCCCTATCATCAGATCCCGCGCTCATACCGTCGGTAACTGTGTCCCCCCCTCTTCTTCTTCTTCTTCCTCTTCTTCTCCGCCGCCCGCTCCTTCTCCCTCTAAACCTCCCGGCCTGCGCATCGACACCTCCGACGACGCCATTACTGATTTCGGAGTCAGATGCGCCAGTCCGGTCGCTTTGAGCGCCGGTCCGGGCCCTTGTCCTGCGATGATTAACCCTGCGTGGATCGGGCCTATCAGGGGCGCTTCGGCATCCGTCAAGGGCAAGGCGAAGCGCTGGTCGAGGGGTTGAAGTTGTGACCGTGGCTACAATACAATGACAATGACATTGAATACCATCAACATCAATGGAATGCATACCCGTTGTTTCCCCCCTCCACGCTTATTGGACAGACACTCTGGGGGGTGTTTGGATTGTAGATACTTTTTTCCCCCCCTCTGTACCATCATCGATACATATCAGATCTGGACTCTCTTGTTCTGTTAGGCTCGGTTTCTCAAAGGTTTCCCCTCTATGATGATGTTGCAATATCCCGGGTCACTATCTAGACGTCATGTATGCCTAGCGATTTCAAGCTCATTGTCTCTTGTTTGTTGTCAACTACGATACATTTGAATCCAGATACACTTACCTGTCATTGCGCGTCAGATGGATACAGAAGGAGTGATGGGATCAGCAGGTCGAGATGCGTAATATATATATATATATTTTTCACGATCTTCAGCGCAGAGGCCTTCTGCGACGTGTGCGTGGTGAAGAGCGAAAAAGTATGGACGTATTCTATTCGTACTTGTCTATGTATGTATGTACGACTCGTATACGTGTATTAGTATCACGACGCACTGAGGCACATGGCAGGCGCGTTCCGTACGACACCGGTCAAAGCGCTAGAAGTCGATATGTCGGTACCACCAGTGGAGATAATGCTGGATACCATAGTCGGAGGATACGCAAACCGACTGCATAGTGATACGCCGGTCCCAAAACTGAGACCGACGAAATGTACCAAGCAACCCAAACCAATATAAAAAACGTTGAAAACTGTAAGCGAAATGCATCGAAAACTGTAGATGCAGGGTACGCACCGAGTCACCGAGAAATAAACCCATAAAACGCTCCGCAACCAAACTAAGTAACAAAAAGGGAGTTGAAGTTGAAGCTGATAAGGGAACTCGGCGCAATTGATGCGGTGGCAGTACGAGTGATCGTATTCCATCATGACGTCGAACAAACCGTCCATCAAGGCGCCACCTAGCCAGAAGCGTTCCCTATCCTCGCCAAAGTTCCTCGCAAGCCTACACCGAAATCCAAATGCGATAACGCCCCAAACGAAGACAGTGGAAGGCGAGATTGGGAAGGGACCGAGCCTGTGATCGGTGGCAGTGTTGACCCGATCACGGAGCTCGGCTCCATCAGACGCCCGACGCGAAGTGTCGCTGTCCCTCCAATCACGGTCGCCCACGAAACTGTCCTGTACAGTCGCCGAGCCAGAGACTGCCCACCGACACGAACGGGATAACAAAGCATGAGGGAAGAAGAGGATGGACGAGAAAAAGGGGAACAAAGGACGCGTGCCAAGACCGGAGCTGGCGAAAATCGTCGGGAAAGAAGAAAACCGACCGCCGACTGGCAGCCACGAAAACCCGCTGGAAAACCACGCTGGCCAGCGTGGTCCGTGCGCCTGGGGAAGAGTATAAAGAGAGCGAAAAGAGGAGGAAGAAGGCAGGTAATCACCTTGCCACGGCTCGGGGTCCCCAGGGAGCAGACTACTTAGGCCTACAATACTATTTGCATCCCAATTTCGAGTGTGAATTATATTTTACATTCAAATTAAATCAATAAAAATTATAATATTATTACAACGTGTGCGCGCGTGTAACTTAAACCCCCAGAACCTCGTGAACTGAAGTTTTACATTTCACATCTAAGTTGAGTTCAATTCCACTTGAACAACTTAAGAATAAATTAAGACTCACATTTCACATCATCTGGAGCCCACTGCGAGGGGGCTTTTGTTGCACAAACAAACACTTTGTCAGATCTCCATTTGGAGACCTAACACTTAAAAAGAAACATTAGTTTCGCGCCGCCAGGTTCTTGGCCTGGCTGTAAGGGCAACCTCTGAAGGCTATGGCACAATCACACAGCTGGCAGAGGGATATCCAAAGTATATTCAGTACTGTACAGTGTCTAAGAACATAGCTACTCACCTGGCAGAGGGATATCCAAAGAGAACAAGTCTGAGGAATCCCTATGCCAGAGTGGATGCTTCTGGGGGCTCAACAGCATGGGAGTCAACTGTACAGTACACATAAGCCACTGGAAAATGATATGATGTATGGAAAAACTAAAAGGGGTAAAAACTCGGACATTGCCAGAGAACTGATTGGTAAGGACCATCAGGTGACTCTGGCACATCAGGTGATCAAAAATGTGAACAGAATGAAAGGAACAGAAGGGAAAAGGATAGGGAGAAAGGATAGGAAGGGAAAAGGAAGTGGATGCAAATGGGGGGTCCCCTGACATCACCCCCCCTCTAGGATGCGGCATCTCGATGCATTGGGTAGAAGAAGTTCCAAATGGCTGTATCAACCGGTGAGATGTGATAAACCCCTCAAATGGCCTTGGGTGCATTAGGATGCTGCTGGTAGAAGTCCCGAACTAGCTGTGGCACCCGAACGTTCTTCTGTGGTTCCCAGGATACATCTTCCAGACCGTAGCCCTTCCACTTTACCTTGAACTGCAGTTTCTGCCAGAATAAGCGGCTGTCCAGTATCTTCTCCACCTCGTACTGTTCTTCATTATTGACCAACACTGGTGGGGGCGGTGGTCTGGGACGACGGCCTGGGATGGGGTCAATTGGTGCTGGAGAGAGCTTCACCACATTGAACACCGGGTGGAGTTGACACAGACTGTTGGGGAGACGCAGTCGATAAGCCAGGGGGCCCACTTGCCGTTCTACTGCAAATGGTCCCAGATGACGATGTGACAGTTTCTGTGAAGGTCGCGTCATGGTGATGTCTGACGCGTCAAGGTAGACACGGTCTCCTAGTCAATACTTGGGAGTGGGAGTACGACCACAATCGTAGTATCTGGCCATATTGTCCTTGGCCTTCATCAGCGCTGCCTTTGCCTCCTCCTGGGCTACTCTCATCCTATCCACAAAATCATTCACTGCATCATTGCTGGAAGGGCATGCTCGTGGTTCAAAACCCATGCGGGGGTGATGGCCTGTGTCCAGGAAGAAGGGGGAGAACTGAGTCGAGGCGTGGACATGATTGTTATACTGGAACTCTGCGTCGGGTAGTAGCTCGTCCCAGTCGTCTTGCCGTTCATTACAGAATAGGTGCAGATACTGCTCCAGCTCCTGATTAATGTGTTCTGTTTGCCCATTGGACTGAGGATGATATGCCGTTGAGGTGTGCAGTTTAATGCCCAGGAGTTGATACAGCTTGCGGGTGAACTCTGCCACAAACTGAGGTCCTCGGTCCAGACATTCTTCCGGTAGAGGTGGCAGCCTCCATGGCGGAGCAGGTAGTATGAGTGGGAATGAAGTGCGCTCATTTACCGTAGAGGTCCACCACCACCATGACAGCATCGTACCCGTGTGCGTCTGGCAGTTCCACAATGAAATCCATGGAGGCTATGCTCCATCTTTCTGCTGGAACTGGGAGAGGGTGGAGTTGACCCATGGGAAGTTGGCGGCATGGTTTAGTCTGTAGGCACAGGTCACAAGTGCTGGTGTAAGAGCCAACATACCACGACATCTGAGGCCACCAGTAGTTACGTGAAACCAGCTCCAGGGTCTTCCACCGGCCAGGATGCCCAGCAACACAAGAGTCGTGATGCTGCTCGACAATGCGCCTGTGCAGCTTGGGGATGTTTGGCACATAGATACGTCCATGGAAGGATGCCACCTTCCTCGTGCCATTCATTGGTATGTACCAACTTTACTCCATTTCCCTTGTTAGACTGCAGTATGCGAGCCGCCTGAGCCACCATGTCCTCCTGCATACCCTGTCGGTTCCCCTGCCAGATCTCCTTGAGGATGTTTGCCTCATCTCCTTGGATTGCCAAGTCCTCCAGAGCGTGAATGGCAAAGAGTTACAGTTTGAGGAGGACAATGTTGTCATTATTGCCTGCCCCAGTCCCGTGGTCTGCTCGCCGCGATAGTGCATCCGGCTTGCCCATGCTCCTTTCAGGCCTGTGGTGCAGCGAGAAGTCGAAGTTGGCCAGGTACAGGGACCAGCGAGCTTGCCAGCGGTTGAGCTTCTTTGCCGTCCAGAAGTACTCGAGGTTCTTGTGATCTGTCCAGACTTCGAACTTATGCCTTGCGCCCTCTAGGAAATGTTGCCACTCTTCTAATGAACAGACAATGGCAAGCATCTCCTTGTCATGGATCTCGTAGTTCTGCTCCTCGGCATTCAGGCTCTTGGAGTAAAAGGCTACAGGATGCCACTTACCATCCTCCTTTGACTCTTGAGAAAGGACTGCCCCCGTGGCAAAGTCAGAGCTGTCGGCTTCAATGCGGAAGGGAGAGTCATCATTTGGAAAGAGGAGGACTGGTTTTGAGGTGATAGCTTGTTTGAGGGTGTCGAAGGCGCCTTGCTGCGATGCTTCCCAACGCCACACGCTATCCTTCATGGTGAGGTCAAATAGAGGACGCGCATGGTGAGAGAAGTCTTGAATGAACCTCTGATAGAAATTGGTGAATCCTAAAAAGGCTTGCACCTCCTTCTTGTTCCTTGGTCTAGGCCATTCTGCTATGCCAGCTACCTTTGCAGGGTCCATCTCTGCCGTTCCATGCGATATGATCAGGCCAAGATATTCGACCTTAGTCTGTTCAAATTCGCACTTCTCTGGCTTGAGGTAGAGCTAGTGTTGGCAAAGACGTTTCAGGACGAGACGTGTGATACGACGATGCTCCTCAAGTGTCTTGGTGTAGATGAGAATGTTGTCAAGATATACGCAAACAACTCCTTCTGCAATGAGATTGCGGAAGATGTCATTCATCATTGTCTGGAAGGTGGCAGGGCTGTTGGTCAAACCAAAGAACATTACCAGGGGTTCGAAGAGTCCACAATTGGTCTGGAACGCTGCCTTCCACTCATCACCTTCTTTGATGTACACATTGTTTTGTAGCCCCAGTGGACATCCAACTTGGTGAAGTAATGTGCACCTCAGAGATTGTTAATAAGCTCGGAGATGAGTGGCAGTGGGTAGCGATTCTTGACCGTCATCGTGTTCAGGATACGATAATCTTGGACCAGACGTAGAGACCCATCCTTCTTCTTGAAGACTGGGGAGGCCATGGGTGACTTCGAGGGGCGGATCTGCCCGGAGTTGAGGTTCTCCTGTAGGAAGGCGTCTAACTCATCCTGCTCTTGAGGGGCTAGCGGGTAGACCTTGCAGCTAGAGGGTTCAGCCTCTGGGAGAAGCTCAATTGCATGGTCCCATTGCTTACGCCCTGGGAGCGAGTCGAAGGATGCCTTGGAACACACGTCCTCAAAGTTGCGCAGGTGAAGGGGGATAACACTACCCGATGACTTGGGCTGAGAATTGGCTGCAAATGCCTGGGCCAACCGCTGAGGGGTGGTCTGGCTGGCCTGGATCTCAGCTTTGGTTGGAGGCGGTCTCAACATGGTAGCATATATCCAGTCACCTACTTCAATAGCCTTGTCCGGAGACTCGGGGTCAGGAGCACTGGCAAATTCACCCTCTCTTCCATCTTCCAACTGGGATCCACATCCTACACCTCGGATGTCCTCATAGAGGGCCTCTCTACAAGGGAACGCCAGAGGAGGAGGGTCCAGAAGGTCAATATCAGAGGAGGGAAGGTGCCCCACATGGCAAATGCAGATAGTAGCACGCTCCCAGACCTTAGTTTGGTGCTCAGCTCATGCTTCTTCTGAACAGGTGGAGCAGCGCCAACATTGGCTCATTGTCACCTCTCCCTTGGACCAATCAATCTCAGGGTTGTGCTCACAAAGCCAAGTGAACCCCAGGATCATGTCCTGCTTTCCCAAACTCATGACTGCAAAGACAGCAAGGTCTACGACAAAGCGGATGGACCCAGCTTGGTTACGAGTGCCATCTATGTTGTACATGGGAATGGGATGAGTGAGAGGTCGAGTGGTGAGACCGTGTTGCTCCACATATGCCGCGTCGATGAACATTCCCGTGGCTCCACTGTCAAGTAGGGCAGAAACATGATGTATCTGTTGGGTGTCTGTCGTTTCCACTTCTACATTGAGGTGCAGAGAGTTGGAAGATGGTGTGGCAGCCACAATGTATCGACGAGGAAGACGATGCTCCCAGGCTGGGATACGACAACGAGATGTGGAGGAATGGAGGGGGACTCCAGCCAAATCCTCAGCTGGAGGGGTAACTTGTACAGCAGAAGAGATGCTCTCAGTCTCAGGTTCAGTCATAGAACTACTAGCAGATGTATTGGCAAATTCTACAGACAGACAGGAGAACCAATTAGCATTGAGCAGCGGAGGTGTACAACTCATCCATCGCTCCCTTAAAAATCCTCTTCCACTTCGAGAGAAGGGGTGTTGCCGACTGCCAGCTCCTCAGAGACAGTCTCCAGCACAGCAGTATCTGGTGAGGGTACACTGACGGCGTCCTTAGCAGCGAGCAGCTGCATCAGGAGCTCCTCTTGCTCTACTGGCAACAGATAGCGAACCTCCAAACCCTGAGGGCAGTAGCACGCGAAGTGGCCAGGCTTTCCACAGCGGCGACAGAGCAGAGGGGTGGACAAACGCTGACAGGAGGCATCAACATCCATTGGGATGCCTGCAGGTAAGGGGCAAGGGGCAAGAGGAGCAGGTCAGACTGCTGGGAGTGGATGAGGAGCGGGATGGGTTGCGGACATCATGGGGAGGTGAGGGCGAAAAGACATCACAGGGCGAGACTGAGAGTAGGGGCGGCATAACTCACGTTTCAGCTCCATGAGCTGCCACTGGTCTCGAGCTACCTTGAACCAGGATTTGATGTGCTCATCACTGGGTCGACCTTCAGCCAGATTATCAATTTGGTTGATGAGAGTGGGGTGAAGGCTATCCCAGAAGGTAAGACAAAGTTGGAGACCGTCTGGGTACCCAGCCTGCTCAACGAGCACCCTAAAAGAGTCGATATACTCGTCCAGCGTGCGCTTCCCTTGACCATACTGGTCTCGGTCTCGCAGAGAAAGTGCTGCAGTCTTTGCCGGGTCCAGAGGAAAGAACTCCGCGCGGAAATTGGCCTCAAAGGATGCCCAATCCACAAAGCTGCTTATTCCACCAGGGCATTGGAAAACTCGTAGCGCATAGGTCGATGCGCGACCAGTCTTCATGTAGGAAAGCACCCAGGTGATCTTCAGCGTGTCGGAGGTGAAAGCGTTGCCAGCAAGCTGGATGTAGGTGATGCAGGATTGCAGGAAACGTTTGCCTGTGGTGCGACTACCATCATAGGCATCTGGGAGTGCAGGTCATGGAATTTTGGCAAGTGAGGGGGACAAAACGGCGCAATGAGGTAGCGAGAGTCCCGCTGGAGGCGTGGGCATTGTTGGAACTGAAGGGAATAGTGGGGGAAGGCATTCTATGAGCGCTTGAAGAGATTGAGCGATGGTGTCTGTAGTTTGGCACAGTCTGACAAATTCTGTGGTGTGATGGGTAAGAGAGTCTTGGGTGGCCTGCACCTGGGCTTCTAGAGCAAGCAGTTGGTTCCAGGCCTCGTCCTGGGGGCTAGAGATGCCTGAGGAATTGGCTGGGGGGACTGGTTGGGTCATAGGAGCACACCAGGGCAGTAGACAGTAAGGTGGGGGAGCTAACAGGCAGGAGTGGGGCCCTGGATGCAGAAAAGAGGCAGACAGGGGGGCACAACTGCTTGGGTAATCCCAGACCAGTTAAATGAGACTTGTTCTGCTGTAAGGGCAACCTCTGAAGGCTATGGCACAATCACACAGCTGGCAGAGGGATATCCAAAGTATATTCAGTACTGTACAGTGTCTAAGAACATAGCTACTCACCTGGCAGAGGGATATCCAAAGAGAACAAGTCTGAGGAATCCCTATGCCAGAGTGGATGCTTCTGGGGGCTCAACAGCATGGGAGTCAACTGTACAGTACACATAAGCCACTGGAAAATGATATGATGTATGGAAAAACTAAAAGGGGTAAAAACTCGGACATTGCCAGAGAACCAATTGGTAAGGACCATCAGGTGACTCTGGCACATCAGGTGATTGAAAATGTGAACAGAATGAAAGGAACAGAAGGGAAAAGGATAGGGAGAAAGGATAGGAAGGGAAAAGGAAGTGGATGCAAATGGGGGGTCCCCTGACACCAGCATGCCTAAGGTTACTACACCAAGGGCAAAAATCAGTATTTCTCCCAGGAGAAGAGAAACTCGTGCGTCCTCTAAGGGCACAGTTGCTAGTCTCCAGGATCCAGACTCTGTACTTTGTAAACAAAAACTTCGGACTGAGAAGTGCACGTCAACACCACCCAAACCAAGTCTTCATCTTGCAAGTCCTATGCTCCTTGAACCCTATTGTCAATAGAAAAGGAAGAGTAGAGACAATCCTAGACAGTGGCTCTCAAATAGTGTGCATGTCACTAGCTGAAGCCTTGTGCTTAGAGTTGACTTGGGATCCAGACATACACTTGCACATGGAGAGTGCCAACCAGCAAGTAGATGAATCAGTAGGCTTGGCTTGCAATGTTCCATTTACTTTTGCTGAGGGGTTTACAATCTATCTACAAGTACATATCTTTGAAAGACCAGCTTACACTGCCCTGCTGGGAAGACCCTTTGATACTCTGACAGAGAGCAACATCCAAAATCTACAAGATGGAAGTGCTATCATTACTATCAGGGACCCCAATACAGGTTGTCGGACAGCTCTGCCTACTTTAGAAAGAGGACAGATGCCAAAGGAGGAACTTGTGGAAAATGGGGAGGAAAATTTTTGAGTCTCAATGATCTGGTCCTAGACCAGGGAGAGATAGCAGTGGGTCTTCTGGAGACCCAAGATGGAAGAGTAGAAGTGTTTGGATATGCAGTTAGGAGAAGAGAGTTTGGTCAGGAGGAATTAAGGGATGCCTATCTACAGGCAGTCTCTAGTAGGAGGGTGTATGAGGGAAGAGATGGGGAAACATTAGCTGCCTATCTAAATGGACAGTTGGAATCAGTGCCCCTGGAAGTAGAGAGTCTTCTAGCTCAGCAAGAAGACTTAGAGTCAGAAGCAGGTGTGGGGGAGGTAGCTCAGGTGTACTCCAAGAAGTACAAACCTGTGGCTAGGAAAGTGAGGCCAGTCTTAGGAACCTCTCCAGAAGAGTTTAGAATTGAAAGGTGTATTACAGGGGATCCACTAGCTACTATGCCCCAGTTGGACCCTCAGCCACCTACATTCAAACCTCCTGGGAGATATACCACTGAGTGCAAGGAAATCATTGACCAAGCACATAGTGATGGGTTTTTATGGCCTGAGGAAATGAAGGCAGTCCATCATCTTATGATGCTGCAGAATGAGGCCTTTGCCTGGGATGATGTTCAAAGAGGCAGGCTCAAGGAGGAATTCTTCCCTTCTGTAGTAATGCCTGTAATTCCTCACACCCCTTGGGTGTTGAAGAACATTCCCATTGCACCTGGCCTAAGGGATAAGATCTGCCAGATGATCAAACAGAAGATTGAGGCAGGAGTTTATGAGCCATCTAATTCTTCATACTGATCCCAATGGTTTACAGTGTTGAAGAAAGATGGAGAGAGCTTAAGGATAGTCCACAGTCTGGAACCTTTGAACAAGGTGATTATAGCCCATTCAGGATTGCCACCAGCAACTGAAGAGTTGGCCAGTCACTTTGCAGGCAGGGCTTGTGGAGGGATCTTTGACCTCTATGTAGGGTATGATGAGAGGGTACTGGATGTTAAGTCTAGGGATTACACCACCTTTCAGACTCCATTTGGTGCTCTGAGGCTAGTCACTCTGCCTATGGGTTGGACCAATTCTGTACCAATCTTTCATGGTGACATTACCTTCATCTTGAAAGACAAAATCCCTCATGTAACTTGGCCATACATTGATGATGTGCCAGTCAGAGGACCACTGCACAGATATGAGTTACCAGATGGCAGTTGTGCAGTCATTCCAGAAAATGCAGGCATAAGACAATTTGTATGGGAACATCTACACAATGTAAATAGAGTGTTACAAAGAATCAAGTATGCTGGAGGAACTTTCTCTGGAAAAAAGTCAGTAGTATGTGCAGATGAAATTGTAGTAGTGGGTCACAGGTGCTCCTATGAAGGACAGAAGCCTGAAACTAAAAGGCTGGCTGTTGTTATGGGATGGGGTGATTGCCATGATAAGACAGATGTCAGAGCATTCCTAGGGACCTGTGGTACCTTTAGAATGTTCATAAAAGACTATGCCAAAGTGGAAGCACCTATCAACTGATTGACACAGAAGCATACACCTTTTGTCTGGGGAGAGGAACAAAGAAAAGCTGTGGCTGAACTTAAGAGGCTATTGTCAGAGAGTGCTCCTCTTAAACCCCTTGACTATGAGTCAGATGGTGCAATAGTGTTGTCAGTAGACACCTCTTGGATGGCAGTTGGTTTTGGTATCTTCCAAGAAAATGCAGAAGACCCAAAGCAGAGGACTTGTGCCAAGCTGGGGTCCATTACCTTGAATGAAAGGGAGGCAAGGTTTTCCCAACCCAAAAAAGAACTCTATGGGCTGATGAGAGCTTTGCAAGCCAACAAGTACTGGCTAGTTAGTTGTAGAAAGCTTGTGGTGGAAACAAATGCCAAGTATTTGAAAGGGATGCTAAGCAACCCTGGAGTAGGCCCCAATGCCACCATTATGAGGTGCATTGAGGATGTACTACTCTATCATTTCACCTTAAGGCATGTACCGGGTAGGACATTTAGTGTGGATGGCCTATCAAGGAGAACCAAACAAGCAGGAGATGAGGAGTACCCACCAGTCAATCCTGAGTTTATGGATGAACCAAAGTCAATGAACTTTGAGTATCCAGCAAAGGATAGCCAGACACCTGGATGGGAGGAAGAAGAGCCTCTAGCCCTGGAGGAGTTTGCAGACCAGATAGATACTAGAGGTGGCTATCTACATACAATAGCCACTGAAGTGTCAGACTTTAGTCAAGAACTCAATCAAGCCAGAGCTCAGGAGCAGGAGCTGAGAGCTGCTATCCTAAGTCAGTCACAGACCATAAGGCTGGATCCAGTAGCAGTTCTAGCACTAACTGCTCCCTTATTACCCAAGGAAAGGGAGGATGAAGAAGCAGGGGAAACCCAGACTTATCTAAAGCATAGACAAGGCAGTGAGAGGCAGGAATGGGATAATCTGTTGCCACTTGTCCAAAGATGGTTACAAGACCCAGGAACAACAAGTTCAGAAGATTTTCCAGGCAGTTCTTTCTGAATAAGAAAGGAAGACTGTATAAGAGACATGAGGGAGAGAGGCATAAACTAGTAGTCCCTGTAGACAGAAGAATGTTTATGCTCAAATCTGCACATGATGTTCTAGGCCACAAAGGGGCCTATGCTACAAGAATGTTGATACAAGAACATTTTTAGTGGCCTGGAATTGATGGAGATGTGCAGTGGTATATTGGAACTTGTCACAACTGTCAAATTCGTCAGAAGACTGTTGTAAATAGAGAACCAATAGTCACATACACTCCTTCAATCTTCCAAACAATCCATATTGATACCATGCACATGACACCAGCTTCAAATGGTTGCAAGTACATTGTACATGGAAGGTGTGCATTATCTACCTGGATGGAAGGAAGGCCTTTGAGAAAGGAGAATCACAAAACCATTGGTCAATGGCTGTTTGAAGATGTCATTTGTAGATGGGGTTGTATTGCTGCTATTATCACAGATAATGCTGGACAATTCAGAAAGGTTACTGCTTGGCTGGAAAAGAAGTATGGGATTAGAGGAATTTCTATTTCACCATACAACTCACCAGCCAATGGCAGAATTGAAAGACCTCATTGGGATGTCAGACAAGCCTTGTTTAAAGCCTTGTGAAGACCACACCAAATGGTTCTGGTTTTTCTTCCATGTTATGTGGAGTGATAGGATTACTATCAGGCAGAGGTTTGGATGTTCTCCCTACTTCATGGTTACTGGGGCCCACCCTATCCTGCCATTAGATCTAGCTGAGGCAACCTGGTTGGTAGAACTACCTAAAGGACCTTTAACTACTGACTGAAGAGCTAATTGGCTACAGGGCTAGGGCTCTGGCAAAACACCATCAGCATGTGGTGGAAATGAGAGAGAGAGTAGGCAAGGACAAGTTGCAATGGGCAATAAAGTTTGCAGAGGAGCACAAGCACTCCATAAAAGACTTCAACTTTAAGCCTCTAGACTTAGTCCTGGTCAAGAATATGATCACTGAAAGTTTGCATAGTGCCAAAATGTTGCCTAGATTTCATGGTCCTCTAGTAGTAATTACTAAGACAAAGGGAGGTAACTATATAGTGGCAGAACTGGATGGGTCAGTCTGGCAAAAGAGGGTGGCTGCATTCAGAGTGGTACCTTACAAAGCTCACAAATGATTGCAGCTATCCCAAAGTCTTGAGCAGTGGATTGATATCTCACCTGCCAAGCTGAAGGAACTGCAAAAGGAGCTGCAGAAGCCTATAGAAGAGACTCCACAAGATATCTCATTTGGCAATATGCCACTACATGAACCTTGGGACTCAGAAATGGGGCATAGACTGCCAAAAGAATAATAATAATAAATAATAAATCATTTATTGTTTATTATTTATTTATTCATTCCAAAACAAGTTTACTTAATTCTGGAAAATAAATATACTATTACCAATATTTCGGAATAACTTAGAAACTTCAGGATTGGGCAAAATAGCATTAGATTTTAGAGGTACTTGGAAATTAAGGAAGGGGGAAGTTATTTTAGAGAGTAGGGGGGGTGGCAAAGCCTATTCTAGTTGGCTAAGCATACACAGTAACTGTCACGACCCTGCCAACTCCAGACCCTCATACACTGCTCTGACCCTGGCACACACTTCCCCCCCACTCCCCACACCTCTGGGCGCTCGCAATGCTGCACCGACAACATCCTCGGCCATCTCCGGACAAACCCCCAGGCATCACCAAACTCTGGCATCTCGGCTGACACGTCACCCCCAGGCTTCCCTGTCACCAGATACATCTGAACCCCTGGCATTCTGGCCATCACATAACATTCCTCCTGTGAACTGCCGGCACGTCACCAGGCCATCTGCTTCTGTGGCATTGATGGGCACCACGACCGTGCACCACAAATGCTGACCCGCCCTATGCAAGACAGCTGCAACCTGCAATAAAACACTCCGACAACTACCACAACCCCAGAGCTGAGAACTCACCCTGGGACTTAGCTGGAGGATAATCAGATGCTACAGTCCCGGGCTGGGACTCTGCCCCAGGACTTAGCAGGAGGGTAATATATAAGCCATAGGATAGCATATGAGTTGGGTAGTCCTGATATTCACCATAGTTCTCTGTAGTCTCTGTTTCTATTCCAATCTAGTTTTGTGTGTCTCTCTCTCTCATCTTGTCTCTCATATCTTGTCTCCGTGCCTCATACTTCCGTTCCGTGACTTGTATTCCTGCTCCGTATCTCTCCTCTATCTCTCTACTCCCTGTCTCATATATTTTCCTCTCTATCTCTATCTCTGTTCCGTATCTCTCATTGTCTCCCGGTTTCCTGATCAATCTATCTTCTATCTGTTCCATACCTACCCCCACCAACTCCCGAACCCACTTCTGTTCCCCAAATCAATACAATCTTTCGTTCCCCGTTCCCCCCTCCACTAAAAGCCCCAACCCCTCAAACTTGTGCTCCTCAACCTGGAGCACTCCCGACTTCGCGCGCGTTACTACTCATACCCTGGAGCGTCCGGACTTCACCCCAGAACACTTGTAGTCATACCGGAGCTTCTGAGAAGCCCCGGACCCATACTTGGCCTCCCGAGCTCGCCTAGTAAGGACTCACCAGTGTAGCTGAGCCCCCGTCGTCAGCGGGATCTGACATAATATTAAGACTCTACCTTAGCCCGTAGTCAATGGCTATGTACACCTACGCCTACACTCCTGCAGGGTACAACTACTATGGGCAACCCATCCCCAAGGGCCCATACACCATTAACTCCCCCCACACTCCCTACCCCGCACACTCCATCAAACACTACCCCACCTT